>JBBPBX010097961.1:0-12768 GCA_038048925.1 Garcialebias charrua
TCAGCTGGATTTAAATTGTTTCGCTTTGACGTCTTCCAAACGGTCGCGCGCTGCGAAAATAAATTATAAATAAATCGAATTTTTGCTCAAACATCTCCTAAAGCTAACACGTTGTAAATGTCCATCAAGTGAGTACTTTCTTCTGTAAGTTTAATCAAAATCTGTCTTGTGGTTCATGAGCTATTTTGCTAACAAGGTAACAGTAGTTCAGAGCTCCAGAGAGCAGGAGGCCGTGCTGCAGCAGATTAATGGTACAGTCACACCAAGCAGCGTTTTGAACCTCCAAAAAGCTCCTCACGCACGCAAGTGGACGCACTTGTGAATGCAGCGTGTTCAAACCTGAACGCCAGAAGCCAGAAGCTGCTGGGTGTGTGGGAGGAGCTTACCGGTATACAGAGTCCTGCGCACAGAGTCCTGCTCACTCCGCCAGGCGAGGAGCTGTTTATTTCCGTCTCTGTCGAGCAGACTTGACTGGTCGTGAAGGAATTGTCGCGAACACACAGCTACAATGAGTTTCTCTTCCATAGTCCACGACCTCGCGGGTCTTTTCTTTTTTTTTCCGACAAACAATACGTCACATAGTGCGCGCGCACCCTCGTTTCCGCGTCACATAGGGACTCTCCCCCTGACCCCCGCTCTTCTCCCCCGACTCTCCCTGATTGGTTGACACACCAACCAATGAGGTAGAGTTGAGCGGCGTTTGAAAGTTTGAACCGCGAAATCTTCAGCATGTTGAAGGCTCGGTTTGGAGGCGGAAGCCGGTTCACGTGCACGGAAAAACGCTTCCCAGCACGCTCAACACGCACGCGACCTGACGCCAGACGCCAGGAGGTGCCTGGAAGCGTGTCCACCATTGACTTTACATGTAAACTGGACGCTTTGGAGGTCAAAACGCTGCTTGATGTGACTACACCATAAGTCCGAGCAGATGAGGCTTTTTTCAGACACATGAGCTGGGAACGGTCGGTGGACCCTAGCGGCCGAAAGTGGTACTGCTCCAATTTTCTTTGTCAGAATGGATGGAAACTGTCATCTCAGCCAAAAATTGGTCTAAAAATATTTGAAAAAATCCATAAATATGTCGCTTCCCCCATAAGTCGCAGGACATGAAAATTACCGTATTTTCCGGACTATAGGTCACAGTTTTTTGCCTAATTTGCATGCCCTGCGACCTACAGAGAGGTGAGACCGGTTTATGGATTTTTTCCCTATATTTTTAGACCAATTTTTGTCTCAGATATGACTGTTTTTCATTTTGGCAAAAAATGGTGCAGTACCACTTTTGTCCACTAGGGTACACTTCCAGAGAGTCCACCGACCGTTCCCACCTCATGTGTCCGACGGCAGACTCCACTGGTCGGACTGACTCTGTCGCTGCCCGGCCTCTTGCTCTGGAGGTAACTACTGTTAGCTGTGTTTGTTAGCTGTTTGTTAGCAAGATAAGTCAAGAACCACAGGAGAGATTTTTATCAAACTTACAGAAAGTAATCACTGTATGGACATTTACAACTGACCAGCTTTTTGAGATGTTTGAGATAAAAAAAAAAAAGACGTTTTATAAACGTAAACGTGTCGCGGTTAGTTTCGGTTATTTTCTTGCTACTACTGTATTTGTCTAAATAGCTCATAAACCACACAGCAGATTTTCTTTAAACCTACAGAAAGTAATTATTTGGTGTTCTGTTCATTTACAAACTGTTAGCTGTTGGAGTTGTTTGAGATAAAATTCGATTTATTTATAATTTATTTTCGCAGCGCACGCGATGGTTTGGAAGACGTCAAAGCGAAACAATTTAAATCTAGCAGATTTGACCATTTTGTAAATTTATTAAGGAACAGTTAAGCTCAGGAACCCTTGTGCTATAATGTCAGCTATAATTTTTAGCAAACAAATAATTGTTTTTACTGTGTTAATCTTCTTAAAGGACAACACCCACCATGACAGTAACAATTCACCATATTGGACACTTACTGTAGTTTAATATGTCTATTTTCATTTTTGCATTTGGGCCAGGTGAGGGTTAAAAAAAAACAACAACAAAAAAAACAAGTCCCGAATGAATCCGGAAACCCGGCCGAAGAGTGCCGAAGTGTCAAGTGACTTCAGTTACGTCTCCACCCAGAAGGCAGAAGGCAGGAGTGAGTTTCCATGGAGGTTTATGAGAGTGGGAGTTAAAACTGCATATTTCCTGGTGCATTTGTGTGTACAGATGGACAAGCGCTCTGTTTTTATTTTTTATTTATTTTATAACACCGCTGCGGACTGTTGCTGCTCTCATTCTGCCCAGAGGAGCGAGCCGCGCGTCTCTGGCTCCTCGTTCTGCTGGTCACCTTTGAAGTTCCGAATTCGTGCCGACTCAGGGCTCGGCTCCGTCCCAGCCTTGTTGCGGGGAGCACGACGGAGCACGGGGGAGCACGCGCGCAGAGCTCCGCTGCGCGGCTGCCTTTTCTGTACTCCCGACCTGTCTGGTCACGGGGGGAGAGAATAAAAAGCCGATGCGGAAATTAATGAATTTGTCGCGATCAAGCGAATTAAACTAGTATGTCTACGTGGATGCTCAGAATATGATAGACATCAGTGAGCGACAGCAGGATTAATCAACAGGCAGCTTTAGGGAATATTTAAAAATGCTTCGCTTTTTTTTTTCCTCGCTCAGAGCAGCGGTCATGGAAGTTGATGAATGCTTATTATAACTCCGCCTGTAACTCCAAGGCGGTCACTTTCGTGATGTGAATGCCCATATATGGAGAGGAGCAGATTTTTCCCGGAGCTTCTGCTAAAATCTGCTATAAATCATGAAATAACACATTTAGCGTTATTTCTCTACAATATAAATAAACGCTCCTGTATTATTTTTAAATAAACTAATAAATATTAATGGCGATGCAATTTGAAAACATGGTGGGTGTTGTCCTTTAAAGCCTTGCTGTGCGCTCCTGTGGCAGACATTTGCAGCAGAGCTAAACACTCTGACCAAATTTCCGGGTTGTCTCAGCGGTGACGCGTCACAATAGCGGTGGGTGACGAGTTACGTCGGCGGTGACATAGGTGTGACCTAACTGAGGGTGAGACCTGTTTATGGATTTTTGCAATTTATTGCCAATAATTGGACAAAGCAACCTATAGAAGGGTGCGACCTATCAGGCGGAAAATACGGCAGTAAAAAAAAAACTGCGACTTATAGGTCGGAAAATACGGTACTGTTCTTCTCTTACATTTTATTGTTGGATGTAACTGGGACCCTGTGTACATAATCTCGTTTCATCACATGTACCACATGTGGTGCAAATGACAATAAAGATTCTCTGACTCTGACTTTAATTTCAGTCCAGAATAACACTCATTTTGAAAACTACAAACATTCACTATTTAATCCGTCAGCCATGGGGGCATCTACCACTTGTTTAAAACTTTGACATGCAAGTTCAGTGTTGAACCTTGGCCAGCCGTTTTTGTGTTGGTCACTAAAGATCCTTTTTCTGTTCATATGTTCAGGTGCTGCTGAGCGGTGGAGTAGACTCCACAGTCTGCACAGCCCTCCTCAACAAAGCTCTAAACCAGGACCAAGTGATAGCAGTTCATATTGACAACGGCTTCATGAGGAAGAGGGAGAGTCAGAGTGTGGAGGAGGCCCTAACCAAGCTGGGCATTAAACTCAAAGTTGTAAATGCAGCACACACCTTTTATAACGGGACAACAACCCTTCCCATCTCTGAGGAGGACAGGACGCCACGGAAACGCATCAGCAAGACACTGAATATGACCACCAACCCTGAGGAGAAGAGAAAAATAATTGGAGACACTTTTGTCAAAGTGAGTTTGTTTTTTACATATTTTACTAATTGAACAAAAACTTTAATAAAATAAAAAATTAGCTGCTTTCATTTACTTACCGGTAATTATTCTAGTTTTCTGTTTAATTATTGTATATGATTATTGGTTCACAGGTGGCAAATGAAGTACTTGGAGAAATGAATCTGAACCCAGAAGAGGTTTTCCTGGCGCAGGGTACCTTACGGCCCGATCTCATCGAGAGCGCTTCTCATATTGCCAGTGGAAAGGCGGAGGTCATCAAAACGCACCACAACGACACTGAGCTCATCCGCAAACTCAGAGACGAGGTAGCAGCTCACACAGACACTCACTTGATATCTGGCCCCAGACTGTTTGTGCTCCTGTGAATCTGAATACGTTTCACAACAAGTGATTGAATAGATGAACCGTATTCAACAGATAAAAGATCGTCCATTTTTTGCTTTAAAGTTTATACCGGTAGTTTTTTTTCTTCTGTTTATCATATTTTCTGCCTTACACGTCGCTCCATCCTATAAGTCGCATCAGTCCAAATTTTTTTTTTTTTTTTTTTTTTCTTCTTTCGGCTTTATTCCCTGCGTTAGGGGTCGCCACAGCGAACTGGTCGCACGAAGATTTGGCAGTTGTTTTTACGCCGGATGCCCTTCCTGACACAACCACAGACCACCGAGCAACCACAGCCCTCTGTGTGGAGCAGAGAGCTGATATCTAGGGTTCCCGGGGGAGCAGATGGTGGGGGTTAAGGGCCTTGCTCAAGGGCCCAGAGTGGGGCAGATGAGGGTGGATACAAGTGTGACCGCTTCACTTATCCCACCCACATCTTTGATGTTGTCGGTACCGGGGCTTGAACCGGCGACCTTCCGATCACAAGCTCACCTTCTTAACCTTTACGCCACCACTCCCCAAATCAGTCCTAATATGTCTTAAAAAAGTGGAAAAATCCATAAATATGTCACTTTGCCAAATAAGTTGCATCTACTGTATTATGCGTCACCGCTGACACATCGCATTTGTTAAGTGTCACCACCTGGAAATGTTGGCCGGTGTGCAAAAAATCAATGGGCTGCCAAATGATGGCCGTGGGAGCATGCATGGGAGGACTTGACAAGAATTTAACAAGAAAAGCACCTAAAACAATTGTTTGTTGGCTCGACTTTATAGTAAAGGTGTGTCTCAGTTGAACTTTTACTTAATAAATGCACTTTAATGGTCAAATTAGCTGCATTTCACCAAAGCGGTGCAGCTGGTTTGACTGTTGCTCCAAGCAGCGAGCAGAACGAAGGTGGAAGACTGTCGCAGGCCGATTGAGTCATTCTTAGCAGTCATCCAGGACATGGTAAATTAAAAAAGTTCAAGACAAAATCAAGAAAGTATAATAAATAAACAAGAAAGTTCATACTCAATAATCCAGGTATCAAATCTGATAAGTGGACTGAGGGTGAAACGTTTCGACTAAAAGAAACTGTCCAGATGACCAGATTGAGACTTATAAGATATAATAAATAAAGTCTATTTGTTTTTATCTTGAACTTTTTTGAAATTTTCATTACAGGGAGTCCTCGACTTACAACGCCCCCGACTTACGACGTTTCGGACTTACGAACGCATCTCATTATAAAAAATAAAAATAAAAAACTTTTTTTTTTATAAATGAATACATGTACAGTACTGTACAGTCACCAAGCACTTAGCCTATCCTAACACAGTTTTTAAAGATGAAGGAGTGAGTTGAATTGTCTCCCTCCTCCCTAGCAGGCTCTATTCACATAAAGGTAGCTACCGTATTCGTCGGCCTATAAGTCGCACCGGAGTATAAGTCGCACCAGCCAAATATGCCAAATTAAATGGAAAAATCAACGTATAGGTCGCACCGGCCTATAAGTCGCACCGGCCTATAGGTCGCACCTCACGTGAGCTGGTGTTTTGCCCAAAATGGACTGGCTGCCAAATTGTTTGGAAGGACTTTTGACAAGATTATCACATTAAAACTACAGTATTTTGTTTTATGTGTCTTCATTAATAAATGAACATTATTTTGGACTGGCTGCCAAATTTTTTGGAAGGACTTTTGACAAGATTATCACATTAAAACTACAGTATTTTGTTTTATGTGTCTTCATTAATAAATGAACATTATTTTGGACTGGCTGCCAAATTTTTTAGAAGGACTTTTGACAAGATTATCACATTAAAACTACAGTATTTTGTTTTATGTGTCTTAATTAATAAATGAACATTATTTTGGACTGGCTGCCAATTTTTTTAGAAGGACTTTTGACAAGATTATCACATTAAAACTACAGTATTTTGTTTTATGTGTCTTAATTAATAAATGAACATTATTTTGGACTGGCTGCCAATTTATTTAGAAGGACTTTTGACAAGATTATCACATTAAAACTACAGTATTTTGTTTTATGTGTCTTAATTAATAAATTAATTTCATCATTTATCTTTAAAGATAAACACATAAAAAATATTTTTATTAGCTGACATTACAGTAAAAAACGTGTCTCAGTTTAAAATGATGACAGAAACAGATACTGTATTTATTTTATGGCTTTTATTTATTCATTCAAAACCATTGAAGTCTTCATCTTCTGTGTCACTGCACCATTTTTGGACCAGGCAGATGTCAACAGTGTAGGTACTGTAAAGGGTTTCTTAGCGCCCATAGCGGCCGAAACTGGTACTGCACCATTTTTGGAGCTTTTGACCAAAGTCACATTATGACCAAAATGTTGGAAAAATCGACGTATAAGTCGCACCGGCCTATAAGTCGCAGGGCTTAGAAATGTGGGCAAAAAGGTGCAAAAAGGTGCGACTTATACGCCGGAGAATACGGTAGCTCCCTTTATATGAAAGGGAGACAATTCAACTCACTTCTTCATCTTTAAAAACTGTTAGGATAGGCTAAGTGCTTGGTGACTGTACAGTACTGTACATGTACAGTATTCATAAATTATTATTATTTTTGTATGTGATCCGACTTACGTCCTTTTCGATATACGAACGGTCCTTCGGTCCGGAACTCGTTCGTAAGTCGAGGACTCCCTGTATAGCCACGTTTATCTATTACATGACACAACGGCATGCCTTTTTGCTACTACTACTCTGCTGCCATTAAGTGGCTGAAAATGGTACTGTTTAAAGGGGATCTCAGATGGTTTATTTTTATTTTTATGGTATGTCTGTGTGCTATCCAGACCTTGTTCGTTCAATTTAATACACAAAATAATTCTTAGATAATAAATTATACCCTTTTTAATTCTGCCATTTCTAACTTCCGTTCTAAACGACCGGTTTATGATAATGAGCTCTGAAGTCCACGCCCGTCAAAACTCTGTCTCCGCCCTCTGTAACAGCCAGTATCTCTAATATGTTGTTGTTTTAAAATTAGCCCTTTCTTTTATTACTCATTTGACTTGCTGTTAGTGCTAGCTTAAGATAACTTACCGAAAGCTGTCTATGCGCGCCGCCATTAGCTGCTCCTTTTAGCCCGAATCAGAGGCTAAAAATAGCTCGTTCCTCCTCCTTCGGCAACAAACAGCCCGCTTAGCTCCGCTAGTTGCATGCAGCGATTCGATCCGCGGCTGCACATCCAATCCAGACACACACAAAGTTCACCGAGTGTTTCCAGTTAATTTATCCGTATGAGGCAACCTCTGACCGGACCACACGGTCCTCAAAAGCCAGCAGCTCCCAACGGTCTGCTCGTTTTATTTCTGCCGGATGCGCGTTGGGAGCAATCGCTAATACTCTAAAAATTGAACTAAAACGTAAAAATAATAATTATAAAGTATTATTATGTAGATGTATATATCTAGTCTCACCCCGATCTCTCCGAAACAAAAGGCTTAAAAAAAAAAAAAGATGCCGTGGCCGGGAAACAAACCCCGGTCCTTTGGGTGCCATACCAGCTATTTATCTCCCTGACCCACCTGGCAGTTGAGCAAAAGCAGTCCTTCATCGTATAAGAAAGAAATACAACCACCTACTTTTAGAACGCTGGAGTTTTGATTAGAGTTTGATAAAGTGAAAAGTATTCTTAAAATTAATAAATTGCTAATCTGAAAAAGTACATCGATCAGTGGTGCTTGTCGCCCCGCGAGAGTGTGTGTATGCACAGTTTCAACGAGACAAAGTTCAAACAAGGTAATAAAACATTCTGGTTTTACTCAAGATGTGCTACGTGGCTGGAGCAGAGCAAGCCCCTAGCCCCCCGGGGGCTAAATAAATGAATAAATACATAAATGACCACCGGGTCAGCTCCTAAACTGCTCGGCAACCGTGACGTCTTTTATACTGAAGTGGGTTGAGCCGCACCAGGGGTTGCTAGGTGAGGGGCTGGACTCAGGTTTGGTGTGGGTTGTGGCTGCGGTTTGTGACGTCACAAACCGCAGGAAGTGAGAAACAAACGTTTCTATCACAGACAAATAAATCTACTTAGAGTAAATAAACCACTGGGTGCATTTCTTTGGCCTTAGGACTGTTTTTTTATGAAGTACATACCCAAAGTTGAGTAAAAAAAAAAAAAAACGTTAAAAAGTGAATTTTGCATGTGTGGTCCCCTTTAATATTTTCAGTCAGAATGAATGAAAACAGTCATATCTCAGCCAAAAAATGGTTTAAATATGGGGAAAATCCATAAATACTTAGCTTCGACCTATAAGTTGCAGGGCATGTAAATTATGCACACACAAAAAACGCGACTTATAGGCTGCAAAATACAGTATGTGGTTTTGTTCAAACTTTTTAAATTCAGTATACAACTATGAAACACATAACGCCCTTCAATCCACCACTACAATAATTCTGATTCTGACTTGTTGTCCTTCAGGGAAAAGTCATTGAACCCCTGAAAGATTTCCATAAAGATGAGGTGAGAGCGCTGGGGAGAGAGCTGGGCCTACCAGAAGAGATCGTCTCTCGGCATCCATTCCCTGGTACGTACACACGCACACACATGCCTTTAGCATGTTTACATATGGCAACTTTTACTGTAGTGGTTTAGATCAATTTAATGCTTTATAGATTTGTATTTTGTTGCTACAGTTTGGTTCATGTTTTTGTTTAATAGTGCAGATGCATTCAGGCTTCAAGCTGCTTTTGTTCTTTTGCTAAAACCTGATGGATCACTGTCATGTTTTCCTGTAGGTCCTGGTTTGTCCATCAGAGTGATTTGTGCGGAGGAGCCTTACGTTTGTAAGGATTTTGCTGAAACAAACAACATTCTCAAAATTGTCACAGACTTTTCTGCAAGTGTCAAAAAGGTCAGTAATAGACAATAAAACTTTTTCTTTTGACTTTTCTGATTAATGTGTTTCAAAGGCAATCTGTCTACTGGTTTAAAGCATATGGTCTGTAAATTATCTACAGCTTGGCATCTCTGAACCAGATCTGACCACTGTGTTCTTGTTTTAACTAAACCAGGCACCTTTTCAGTACAAAATTCTGTCAGTGATTAAACACTTTTTTCTCTTTCCAGCCTCATGTTTTGCTCCAAAGAGTCAAGTCATGCATATCAGATGAGGAGGAAGAGAAGCTCATGCAGATCACCAGCCTTCATTCACTCAATGCCTTCTTGCTGCCCATTAAAACTGTTGGTGTCCAGGTAAACCTCCTGATGAAGCAACTCTTGAAAATTATCACCAACTTTCTCTTTTTAGTTTGTGCTCTGCCTAAAAAAACCTGATTCAAACATTGCAACTTTTCTTAAAATCAGCATATTTTCCGCATACGTTGTAGACAGGTGTGAGATCAAATAGTTTTGAAACAGATGTAAAATCTTAGAAGTTTTAAAATCTAGTTTAGATACAATGTGTTTGGATGTGTCAGCTGCTGCTTGTATGTGTAGAAACTCTTTGTTTTCAGAGGCAACAAGTCTCCTGGTCAATAACTATAACTGAGTTCTCAGTCATAATACACACCCACACAAAGCTTCTCTTAAGTCTCACCTCTTTATCTCTCCAGCTTAGCAGAGTGTGTTCTGTAGAAATTATTTAACAAATTTAAACTTACCCGTAAACTGAATCGCAGTGTTGTCTTGAGAAAAGAACAGCCATAAATTCTTTCCCCACACAAACACTGCAGTCAGCCAGTGACGGTGTGTTTTGTCTTAGGTGTGTCCGTATATATTCTGTCTGACACCAGAAGTTTAAATTTAACCCAAACCTCAAACCGTGGGTGGAACAGAACTCTTTGGATACACACAAACAGATTTTTTTAGGCCATGTCTGACATTGGGGACAGACTTTATAGTGAAAAGTTATGTTTCAACACAAATTCCTGTTTGTGCTCTCCTTTGTGCCCATTTAATCAGTGTAAGTTCTGTGAAGATAAAACAAGATTTCTGTGTACTTTAGGGTGATTGCCGGTCTTACAGTTATGTGTGTGGTGTCACGAGTAAAGAATCTCCACACTGGGAGTCACTCTTGTTCCTGGCCCGACTCATTCCTCGCATGTGCCATACCATCAACAGGTAATGTGAAAAACTGCTCTGACAGCATCACGGGTCGTCTTCTGTGACACACAAAAAATATAAATCCAGTCTTTCATAAAAGCAAAGCACTGGATCATGGAATCCCCTAAAGACAGTGATTCATTCCTGTTTCTCTTCTTTTTCCCCAGAGTTGTGTATATATTTGGGTCCCATGTCAAGGAACCACCAACAGACATTACACCAACTTTCCTGACCACAGGGGTTCTGAGCACGCTCAGACAGGCGGACTTTGTAGCTCACTCTATTCTTAGGGAATCTGGTAAGTGTCTGAGCAGAAGAGGTTCCAGACCACACACACACTTGTTTGTTTATTTTTACATCATTTTGGCTTCCAGCTCATGAAACCCACAAAAACAGGATTTCAAAAAACTAGAATACTGTGGAGACATCAGCCCAAATGTTACAGGGTATGAATGTTTTAATCTGAGTGTGACACACTAATCATTACTAAACTCAAAACACCTGCACTGGTTTCCCCAGGTGTCATTCAATAGGCTGTATGCCACGGACTTCCTTTCTAGCACTTCCGCATTCATGAGCCAGAGGGCGCACTTCCGGTTCACAGCCACAGAATGGCGATCTTTACACAATCTCTGCAGGACTTTCCGACAGTCAATGTGTACAGAATTATTCAGACCTTGTCTAAAGCGCACATCTAAGAAAGACAAAGGATTTAAGCTTTATGTGTCCAACTACATAAATAACTCTGAAGGTAAGTCTGTATTTGTTTTCAGTTCACCAAACTGCATCATGTAGGCTAACACAGCTAACATAGTTAACCCTTGCTAAATTGTTGAGTAAACGTGTTTTGTCTGTACATTTCTGATTTAACACAAATGTTAGTTTCAAACAAGGAGGCAGGAGAAGTCAGGGCTGAGTGTTTACAGTCCATGAGGAGCAGCAGAAGCCCCACTGTTTGAGTCAAAGGCACCTGACAGTTCAGTTTCAAACAAGGAGATTTAGAGCAGATTTAGAAACACAAGTTATTTTAATTTAATTATTTTAATTCAAGTTTGTGTACAAAACTTGAGTTGAAGTTAAATATCAGACAATATAAACTCTTTATATTCAACACATGTCTGCTATATGGTTTTGTGAATCTCACTGTTTATAGCAGCTCTTAATAAGAGATGTTTTCTTTCACTGGACAGGACACCGTAGTGATGATGATGATGAGGGAGCCAGCTGGTCCAGCCTGGATGTTTGTGAGCTGAGATCAAATACAAACAAGTTGCTCCACTGATGACGAAGGACATGTGATCCATGTGGATGGTTGAACAGAAGAGCTGCTTCTTCACTTACCTTTGTCTGACTGATTAATGTTTTTAAATCTCCATTAGCTGTCGAGGAAGCTGTGACTTAAAGTCAGAAGCTGTAATGCTATAAACTGTTTAAATATTGTGCCTCAAACGTTTTCTACAGTAATGTAACATCATCATCAAATTTGTTTTTAATAAACTGGCTAAAATAAACTGAACTCTAAGCCTGTCTTAAATCAACATACACATTTTTTTGGGTGATAATAAGAAGACAAAGTCAGAATGTTTTGAACATTTTATTTTCTTACAAGTAGTAAGTAGTGTGACTGTAGTGTCAGGGTACAGTAGTCCTGAAGTATGCAGGTAGATTTTTATGCATCTGCTCTTCAGGTATCGGGTCCTAATTGAGCCGAGTACTGTCAATAAAAAGTTGCAGTGATAATCCGCCTGACCGTGGACTGATGGACACCGTACCGGTCAGCAAGGTCCCGTTGCTTTCATCCAAGGTCAAGGTCATTTAAGAACAGGAAGAACTCAACGGGCTGCAGGATATTGGTTGACGGGGTGGTGTGGATAAATAATAAATAACACTGAACAACTGGTAATAACTAATAATTCAATCTCAATGTCACTACTTGTGCAATAACCTGTCACACAACCTGTGTAATGTTGATTATGTGTAGTGTATATATATATATATATATATATATAACTATGTGCATGTTAGCTTGTACTGTATTACTAGTTTGAAATACTTACAGTAGTTCATTCAAATTCATCCTGCTGCATCATTACTGTATATCCAACCATGTTTACTGTCTCTCTTCAGGACTTTGTGAATATTATAATTACTTTTTCACTTTGCATGCTTTTAGTATAGTTTGATTTTTAGCAAGTCAAATCTGCTCTTCTCATCCTGAGCACTTCATTGTACTGTTAACTCTGTGTTAACCTGTATATGACAAATAAACACAACTTGAACTTGATGGGGAGTTCCTCTCATCTCATTCTTGGTGAACACCGACCATGGATGGCAGAGCAGCGCAGTCATGGGTCAGAAACACACCAGGAGGTCAGATGATGCAAACCTGAAAAAACAAAAAAGTGTTCATATTTACCTACATAACGTAAAAAACCAAACAGAGAACTCTTTATGAGAGTTATGCTTTAAAATAAATAATTACATCTCAGGA
>JBBPBX010097962.1:0-12768 GCA_038048925.1 Garcialebias charrua
AACCATAATGATTAATTGTACTGTTATGCTGTAACACTGATCCTTCCCTGCAAAATAATTGATTAAAATAAACAAAACGTAAAATTCTTGACTTTTATTCATCAACCACTTGTCCAAAATGTAAAGTTTGGTTCACAAAGATAACATCAACTCTATTAGGAGGTTTTTAAAGGTTAAGCATTAGCACAAAGGATTAATATAAAAACAATACCCCAGGATCCGATCTCCTGGATCCTAAAATTTACTGGGTCAGTAACAATAGCCAGCTTAAACAAAGGGGAAGCTTCCGTTAACACGAGTTGCCTTGTGCTAGCCCCTCCGGTCCCCAGCAGCTAAGGTGGAGGGAGGCATAAGGTGCAAAGCGTGGGTATGGCTCGTGGATGCTAGGAAGTGAATTTGCCCAGATGAATTCCCCTATTAACAGCCTTCAGTCGGAAGCTGTCCCAAGTAGCTACAGGTAATACCCGAGCTCCTGGACCAGTTCAATAGACCCTGTTAGCAGGTGGGCTGCAGTGAGGGCGTGTCATGCACCTTGTGACTACCTCGCTGATCTAGGAAAGCGAACATGGCGACCACGAAGGGACTCTCTTTATGAATAAAGACTCCCAAGAGACAAGGCGTGCGTCAAAGGACTGACAAGCGCCAGAAGAACAACTCCTCTTAGAGTAGAGAAGTTGTAGTCGGCTGGTCTAAGCTATCAGCTAAGTGCCCCTTAATTCCACAGCAGTGGGCGGGGTAAAAAGGGCTTATTCGTGATCTACTGACCACAGATCCGGAGTAAGATTAGCAGCAGGTCCGTTTTCATCCCAGGTACAGGGACATAAAGTCAGTCGGCTTTGAAAACAGACAAACTCGAAACGACAAAAACGAACAATGGCCGAAAGTGCGGCACCAACAGGACTGGAGGACCAGTCCACAGGAAACGATCCAACTGGACCAAAACCCACACCAGCGGCAACAGCAAAGACTGAGGATCCGCCCAAAACGGACGATCCTAACCGACAAGAACCGAACACGGAAGGTGAGCCAAAGAATGAGATACCGATAGAAATAATTCTGTACGGCCGGGGGTTTCATACTTGGCATCCACCTCTTCAAACAAGATACGGAAGAGGTCACCTAAAAACAGATGATAAAGCGTTAGAGACCAATCTTATTAAAAATATGGCAGCAAAAAATACCTATTGTTGCCCCGGGATAGTAGGGGGCCGTAAGATAATAGTAATGAAAGACCCCGGCCAAATAACAAAAACAACCGAGATTAAAAGATGGCTAAAATGGTGGATACGGAGGCTTGAGACCTCTGAAGGCCCAAATATAGTAATGTTACATAGTCCCTCAGCCGAATATGACCCTCTCGTAAAGAGGGTGGCTAAAGCATCAGGGATAGCACATTCGAGCGTAACTCCTGAGGCAAAAGCAATCAAAAAGGACCCTCAATATGAGGAGGAATGGGCTAAGATGGAAGCATTTAAAGCAATAACAAAACAAAAATCTGAAACCCACGAACAAAACTCCGTGACGGATTCCTCTAAGGAAACAGATGACGACCTTGGGGAAGGAGGAACAAATCCAACAGCTCCCCCGCCAGGTGAAGAAACACCAGAAGGGCTAAAGTTCACGATTCTCCCATACGGCCATGGGTTTGAGACCTGGCACCAGCAGGTGCAGAACGTAGTTAGGGAGAATAACCCCGGTGTCGCGATCGAGACCCTAAAACAACACCTGGTGCAGTATATAAAACAAAAAAGAGAATTCTATTGCTTGCAAGGAATAAACAACAGCCAAATAATAGTAGTAAAAGACCCGGCAGAGATAACAAACAAGTTAGAGATTAGAGCATGGCTACGATGGGTGATGACTCAGATTGAGGAAAGCAGATGCGGGATTGTGGCTTCTATACTCAGTCCTTCAACTGAGTACGACTCTCTAGTAAAAAGGGTATCCAAAGAAGCAGGGTTGGGTGCATACTTAATAGACACAAACGTTAAAGCAACCCCGATGAGTAAAGCGTATCAAGAAGAAATACATAAATTGAGACAATACCGGCTAGAAAGGTATGAAGTAACACAAAACCCAGAGCATGGATCAGACTCCGAAATAAACACTCCGGAAGAGTCAGGTGAAGAACCTGAGTCAAAAAAGAAGCCCGTTGCTTATCAGAGAACAAAGATCACGAGAAAAGAAAAAGAACCAGGCCTTGTAGTCCTCCTGTATGGTCGAGGTTATGAAACCTGGGATCCATTCGTACAGGAGGCGTTTAAACAAAATAACCCTGGCACAGATGAAAAAGGACTGCGGAGAAACCTGCAAGAACGAATAGACAAATTAGGCTTGTTTATCTGCACCCGTGTTGAATACGATAGTCAAATGGTAGTGTGGGCACACCCAGACGGCATAAGAACGAAGGATGAGATCAAGAAGTGGCTAGCTTGGTGGGTCCGAAAAATTGAAATACTGACCACGAGGGAGGTATTGGCAATAAAAAGCCCATCAGAGGGCTATGATCCATTAGTAAAAATGGTGGCCAAAGAAATGGAGGTAGGCTGGGACACTAGGAGCACCACGGTAAAAGCTTCCTCTAGACATAAGTAATATCATGAAGAACTGACGAAACTGAGGCAGTACAAACAAATTATAGCAGATCGAAATAAAGTAACACCAAAAGAGCGAGGCAGTAGTGGATTGGGCGGAGCACCCATAAAACCAGCCTCAAACCAGGGTCCCAGTTCATGGAGTTCCCGTGGGGACTTAACAAATTATAGAGGAACCCATACTTATGGTACTGACCCAGAATCAAGTGAGACGGGAGAGGAAGGGGACCACAGATCTCCTGCCACTAGCCCCGAAAGAAAGAAGAAAGCAAGGAAAGATGAGGGAGACTCAAATTCCGGTGAATCCGATGACGATACCAGTAAAGAATTTAAACTCATGGCCCGGTTACTGGCCAAACAAATGGCCCAACACCTGAATGTAAAACCCGTAGTAAACACGGACGTACATAACCCAAAAGGGCAGTTAAAACCCCAGGATGGGACTGTACAACCCCTAGCAGGCTCCTTACGAACCTCGGGAGAAATTCCTAAGAAAAGTAGTGCTAAGATAAAACATCATGACCAAGACTTTGAACTCCCTCATGGATCAGGCAGGCCGAGACAAACTTTCTTAGGACTCCTCGAAGAGGAGCCCGAGCCAACCCCAAAAGCAGAAGCAAGGAATGGCGCTCCTCGTAAGCAACCTAAAAACAAAATCCAATTCTCAAAACCCCTCGGACCATTACCCGACGAAGCTCGGGTCCTAAAACTTCAAAATGGGATTAAGATATGTAGTTTGGTAGGGAGCCCCTTCGCGATGGATGGTGATGGATTACTAGTATTTACTAAAAATAACTGTAAAATCCATAACAACACTTTCAGAAAGGTACTGAACACTGCAGCTGGACCACAATACCAGCTAGAGATAAGTCAGTTAATGGCACAAGGCCAAGTATCAGAGCCAAAAGTACACCTAACAAGAGGGGGAAATCTCTTGTATCATGCTATAATACATGTCCCAATTAGAAGCTACAAAGAAGCAGACAGTAATGAAGAATATATGAGGGAAATGATAGAGGCCCTCGAGAGGGGGATAGCCCAAGCAATCGCGAATAACTTCAGACGAGTAGTAATGACAATAGAAGGATTGCGATCCGAGAACCTCCAGTGGGAAATAGCTGAACGGGTCGCTGTCCATACGGTAACTTACTTAGGAGGCAGTATGCCAAGCGTCTCCCCGTTAACAGAAATAGTCATAGTGACCCCACCCAACCTGGAGGAAGAACGTAAGAAACGGTTATTAGCCACAATGTCCCCGCTAGGGAATCAATCCGTCAACAAACAACCCAAGAACCTTGAAATGAATGATGGGGAGGTACCAGGTACCTCAGGGGACACAGGACAAAAGAAATCCACCGCGAAAGACACCCACGAAAGGTTAACACTGATTGAGAACACCCCCAAAGGGAAAGGGTTGAGCAGCTCCAAATCCAGAATCAGGAGGAGTGGAGCAGACACTTCAGAAGGACGAACTGGACATCAGGTAGTCACCGCAATACAAGCCTTAAATGCAGGAAACGCAGAGATCGGGGGTGAACACCCGCAAGAAGGATTAGACCGAGAATCTGATGAAGACCTAAGTTTAATAAACTATGAAAGTGACGATAGTGTCAGCCTGAGCTCAATTGAGCAAACTCATCTACCAAAAAAGTCCTTGAGGTTTGGACTAAGGAAGGGGCAAAAGAAAACAGTACCACTAATAGATCCACAGCAAGCATCAGAAAGAATAGCCAGGGACCCAACTTGGGGTCTCATACAGACAAAGCAGGGACGTAGTACATATGTTCCTGAGGCCGGCCAAAGCCACCGTGATATTCCAACAGAGTGGGCCGATAAATTAGAGGAGATGGTGGGATTGACAGTAAAAGCCACCTTGGGAGAATGGGCTAACATTTTGATGATGCCCATGTTCCCCACATTGGCCGCTCACCAAGACCTAACCGAAAATTTTAGAACAGCTTACGTGTCAATAGCGCACGATGTGATGCTGAGAAGAATGAGAAAGACTGCATACAAATATGCCAAAGAAACAAACGAGAAAATGAGGGATGAGATATCAGAAAGTGATGAAGAAGCATCTGGTCAGGGAGAAAATAGTCAGGAATACCACGAACCTCAGTTAGACCAAAAATCTAAGAGGGCGGAACAGAACCGAACCATCAGCTCAGAAGCTGATAGTTATCGTGAGTACAAAATGCTGAAAAACTTAGTAAGGGAAAAAAGACCTGATGAAAAACCCGAAGAATACATAAAAGATGTATGGCCTATGGTAATTAGTTCCACCGAGTGTGACGCAGCCAGAAAGCTGTGGTTGGGTAATGTCACTGCAAACCCAGTGGGCAAAGAGGAGACAGCTCAAGATCATTTTGAGAGATTGGTACTTGAGGACATGGACGACGAGGATGCTCAAATCCAAAGGGCGAAAGTACGTATGGATCAAGGCCAACACCTCACATCAGTCTGGTATTCACTAAAACAAAATGTCCCACCAAAAAGGTATGTTAAGGCTTTAAGAGTAGTAACAAAGGGTAGGAAAGGTGAAGTGAAATTCATTTCAATGCCCAATGATACTTTAGTCCCCCAGATCGATCAGGCAGTGAAAGCTTATGATCTAGAACAACAGTACTGGGAGGAAAAGAGGAAAAATGAGACAAAACAGAGCTCAAAACAGCCAAAAGTGGCCCCCAGGACCCCACAACAACAACAGCAGCAGCAGCAATATAGAGGGTCTCCAAGGCAATCAGAGCCGCAATACAGAGAAAGGCCCCAAAGACCACAATCAGAACCACAGTATGGAGAACGGTCTCAGAGACCTCAGCAAGAACAACAGTACAGAAACCAACAGCCAAGAAGGTATCAAGCTTCTCCTGGAAACGCAACACCTCAGAGAAAGAGCGATTACGTGCCTACAGAAGAATATAATAGAATGACCCCTGAGCAAAGACAGGCCCTCCAGGAATCCCGAAAGAAAAGGGATGGGGGGCCAGCTAAATAATGGCTGATAGGTCGCGGGTCACCCTAGAAGGTGCTTATTGGGATGGGGACGAAATCCACACCAAAGTGGACGGAGAGCCCTATCTGATAGACTCTGGGGCAGAGGTGTCTATGACCCGCAAAAACCTAAAAACAATAGGACACCTAACGGTTCAATTGGCTAATGGAACCATAGAAAAAATGCCTTATGCATTATGGCACGGAATTGTGTGGATCAAAGGACCATACAACCTAGTTGCAATAACTGATTTGAAAGAATTAAGAAAACCACGGAAAGACCGCAGAGCTCTAAACAGACGACTGGATATGCTTAAGTCCAGGTTGGTAAAAATAGGGCCCACTCATGAGAAACATGAATCAGAAGAATGGTATAAACCTGTAAATATCCCTGAAGTGACAGAACAAAGAGTAAATGAAAGTGACTTCTCCCCGGCTGGGAAAGAGAAGTTAAAACAAATCATCGAGTCGGCCTCAGTGGCCAGATTTAAAAATGATTGTGGAGATTTAGGCCCATCAATTGTACATACAATTGAAGGAGGTGTACATCCACCTGTAAGACAGTACCCTTTGAACCCAGGAGCAGTAGAAGAAATGAATAAAATTGTGAGGGAATTAAGTGCTTTAGGGATTATCAGAGAAGAATCTTATCCCATTACTAACAGCCCCATTCAAGCGGTAAAGAAACCTGAGTCCGCAGGAGGGGGATGGAGACCAGTAATTAATTTTAAAGCACTAAATAGGCGAACGGTAGCAAACCGAGCGAGCCTAATTAACCCTCAAGGTACTCTGAAAACTCTACAAGTGAAAAAGTACAAATCCTGCATTGATTTGGCGAATGGATTTTTCTCTCTCAGACTGGCTAAACAATCACAAGGGAAAACAGCTTTTACCCATCAAGGAAGGAGCTATGTGTGGCAGCGTTTGCCACAGGGGTACAAAAACTCTCCAAATGTGTTTCAGTCAGCCGTAATGGATGTGCTTAAAGACTTGGGGGCAACAGTTTACATCGATGATGTGTTCATCGCGGATGACACAGAGGAGGAACACCTAGAACGGTTGGCAGAAGTGTTGCAACGAGTTACAAAAGCAGGGCTGAAACTTAATCTGAAGAAATGTCAGTTTGGGCAGTTCCAAGTAAACTATTTAGGTTTCCAAGTAACGGCCGATCTGGGACTTTCCGAGGGTTACAGAGAAAAACTTGAGCAAATTCAGCCCCCTGAATCCGAAAACGAGCTACAAAAAATCTTAGGACTGTGCAACTATGTGAGAGATCATGTTCCTAACTACCAGAAATATGCAAAACCCTTGTATGCCTGTCTGAAGAAAAAGGAAGGACAAGATGAAAAGAAAAGCAAACAAGCATGGATTTGGACAGCCGGAAATCAGAAAGATCTGGAAGAACTCAGAGAAAAAATCAAAGAAGCAGTGCGATTAGAGCCAAGAAGTGTAATGACAAAACTAGTAGCTGAAGTCAGTTGCGAAGATGACAACGCTATGGTATCAGTTAAAAATGAACATGGAGGGCTAGTCACTCTCTGGAGTTACTCGTTAACCTCAGTTGAGAAAAAGTTTCCCCAGGAGGAAAAAGAACTAGCTGTGTTAGCTAGATACTGGGGTACACTGAAAGATCTAGCTCAAGGCCAACCTATCAAAGTCATAACACAAAGTCAAGTGCACAAATATCTCAGAAAAGGGACAATAGAAAGTACCAAAGCCACGAATTCCAGATGGGGTAGGTGGGAGGACATTTTATTAGACCCCGATCTGGAGATAGGACCAGCACAACCTGTGAGTAAAAAAGCAAAAAATGAGACGCCCGAAAAACCAAAGACACACGACTGGACTCTCTACACCGACGGATCTAAGAAAGGAACCGATCAGGTAGCACACTGGGGATTTATTCTTAAATTTCAAGGGAACGAGTGCTGCCGTAGGAGGGGGAGAGTGCCAGGAAGTGCGCAAACTGGAGAAGTTACGGCAGTACTCGAAGGGTTGCTAGAACTAACTCACAGAAAAGTAAAAACAGCACGAGTAGTGACTGACAGTTATTACTGTGCACAGGCTCTGAATGAAGATTTATCCATTTGGGAAGAAAATGGATTTGAAAGTGCTAAAGGGAAAGTGGTGGCTCATCATGACTTATGGAAGAAAATAGCTGAAATAAGGCTAAACTTGCAATTGGAAGTCGAGCACCAGAGATCCCACACTAAAGAAGGGAAGAACTGGCAGGGTAATGATGAAGTTGATCGTTATGTACAACAGAGAAAAATCGTTTTTGTCGGGATCGAGAAGTGGGAACAAACCCCCCAGGGAAGGAGGGTCCCACAGAAGTACGTGTCTGAGGTTGTGCGGGGCGTGCATGAGAGCTTAGGTCATGCGGGCGTGCAACCTACACGTAAGGAATTGGAGCATCAGGAGCTCTGGATTCCCTTAAAACAAATCCGCGAAGTGCTACTGGACTGTAAGATATGTGGTCAATATAATGCAGGTCGCAGGGGGCACCGAGTGGATGGACAAACTATCAAAAGTACCATACCCTGGGGTTCAGTGTGCATGGACGTAGCTGGACCCATGGGGATCACAGGCAAGAAGGGAGAGAAATACCTTATTGTGCTGGTGGACTCAATGTCAGGGTATGTGATAGTGAAACCAGCAAGAAAAGCTAATGGCAACAGTGTTGTTAGCATGCTGGAACAAGTCTGTGGGGCGTTAGGTATTCCAAAAGAGTTGAGAACCGATAATGGGACACACTTTCGCAATGCACAAGTAGATCACTGGTGCCAGACGTTTGGGGTAATGCGTGTTTACTCGCCTCCCTACACACCCCAAGCTAACGGAGTGGCTGAAAGAGCCATAGGTTTAGTCAAAAATTGGATAGCTAAAAATGCTAATACCAAAGAATGGAGCACTAAAACTGTGGAAATAGGACAGGCCTTGAATGACAGGCGCAGAGCTGATAGGCCCTCCCCTTCAGAGGAGCTTAACCAACGAGAGTTCACCACGCAGGAAACTGGGCGGGGCTCCGATGATAAAGGGGAACAGTCAGACTCTGACGTCTCATTCAAGGTGGGGCAGAAGGTGTGGGTCAGAGCCCAGGATCACCCGTCAGCAGTTGCGGTAAGACCCAAATACAACGCCACAGACAGAGTCAAAAGACTATTAGACAAAAACACCGTAGAATTAGTCAAAAAAGGGGTCCAAGGTATAGAGCAATTGAAACCAATTCCTAGCTAAGTTGAAACCAGAAACCGGATTATGGCCAGTGAACCAAGCAGCATGCTCCCCTACATTAGAATGGCCACTATATACGGGGGAGTTATCCTACGAAGGACAAGCACAGGGCTCTGGGCAGGAAGGGCCCTGAACACATTGGAATATGCCAAAAAAGGATACCTGTCAACGGAGAAGGAAGTTATAAAGTGGAGTGCACTGTATAATCAGTGTGCGATTTGCGCAAAGGCTACTGGTTTGCCTCTAAAATTTGGAGGCCCGGGAAAGAAAAAGCCCCTCAGGCCTAAATCAAATAAATTCGATGTTGAACACTTAAAAATAAAACCAGTAAAAGTAATGAACGCATTTATCTGCGGAGAGTGCAGAATTGCCGTTTTGCCTCGAATAATCATTATCACTCAATGGGATATAAGTGGAAAAGGCCCGAAGGACTGTACCTGTGAATGGGATGGAACAGACGTGAAATACTGTGGAGATTGCCAAGCTGAGATGTTACGAGCTCGGTTGTTGCACTCTGAGAAAGCAATGGGTTGGCAGACAAGGAAATGCTGCGACCCACTCAAATCCTTTAAAACACAGGTTGATGAAGGAAAGTCTGAGGCCCCGAGGCAAGCCCCGACCCTACTGAAGTATGACCGGGGACCAAATGCAAGCCCTTCGGCTCCACCTCTGTATCCAGGGATAGGAGGCCCCAGTGGGGGAGAACAAACTGACTCAAAAGAAAGAAATTGGAACCCTCGAGACCTACTCGAACAGTCAGTACAGCAGTCCTGGCCCTATAGCCCTATGATGGGGAGAGTGAAAAGCGCCCCTATCGGCACAACCCAATTCCCATTAGTTTTTAGAGTATTTCGGGACCCATCAGAAACAGAAGGAATAGAAACGAACCAGCTTCCCGATGAGATAAACGAACAAGCTCAAAAAGGAGGTTGGAAAGGTCCCTGGGAATTGGCAACATGGGCCCAGCTGATTGCAGAAGTGGTCATGAACCAGAGTCTCCCGCTAGTAGACCTGCCTGAAGTCCCTCGGGAAGCAGGGGCCAGAAACACAAATTTGTACTACACCACCACCAGCTTAGATGCGTGGACAGTACATGGGGCAAGACCCAAACAAAAAACCGCTGAGTATTTAGTCACCCCGGAAGCCTGGGAGAGGCACGGAGTGCTGCAGATTCCCGGAACAGCGGCGCAACGGGTAAACACGCCCATAAGGCCAGACTCCACCCAGAGGGTTAGAATTTCCGTGCAAATGATCCTTGCACCATACCTGGGTGTGTACTCAGTCGGAGCCACAGTTCAGCCGATCGAGGACAGCAAAGACGAAGCAGGAAAGCCTCGATCAAACAAAGCAGGAAAGAAACAAAGAGGATTTAAAGCTTGGGCCAGCAGGACGTTCCATCAAAAATGGAAGAAAGCGGACAAGTAAACACCAATCAGAGGGTCGCTAGAGTCATCAATGGATCTCATCGCAACGACAGAAAAGGTAGAGAAAAGCGAAGAAATATTATAAGATGCCCTAGTATAATTTGGAAAGGAAAAGCAAATCTAAAGTCGGTTAGAACAGCGGGTTCATGTTGGTACCTGAACTACCCGAACGCGTCTGCGCCCTATGGGCCAGGCGAGATAGATTTTCTCCCCAGAACAAAAAAGCAACCACGTGAAGAAGTGGTAAATGTGTTGTTCCAAAAATCCAGAATTGGACCTTACGTGCCGGCCCTAATTGTTCATGGTAAAATGGTAAAATTAGACCGACCGAGAAAGGACTTTTCCATTTACTACAATGGGTCATCAAACTATTACAATTCATGTGTAAGGACATATAGGGAACCAGACCTCACCCAGGCAAAAGACAGGCCTCTCGGGCTAGTCTGGATAAGTGATTTCATCGAACTCCCATATAACCCAAGCCCGATGGGAACACCTTGGATTTTTAACGTTGTCCAAATGGTAGTACAGGGACTCCAGGTTAAGATCAAATGGGGCCCTAATTATGCGGAGCCCCACCAACCAGAATACTGTGAGATTTCTGTAGGAGAACAAATCATCTGGGCCACAAGTCCCACCTTGCGGACACAAATCTACAAGAGAGAATGTGACCCAGAGAAAGTGGTAGTTGAAAATACTAGGCTACCCGTGCGAATGCTGTACGACCGAATCTGTGCCCCTTCCCATAGCTGGGAAAATTATCCCCTAAGGCTGGCTTACAGGACAAAGATATCCTACAGAGGGCATCCATTAGTCTGTATAACAACACAATTTATCGAAATGGGCAAAGACTATAATCAGTACGCTGCCAAAATGAGAAGATGTAACATAGAGCAGATATTATACATATGGGAGAATGTCGAGGCCTCGGCCCGCAATGATGCACCCTTTGGCCAGTTACAAGGCCCCCAACCTGAACCTTCATGCTGGGGGGTCTCTCAATGGAAATGGGTGTGGCGGGGGTTGAACCCAGACTTGCATCACCCCTCGCCCCTTTGTGTGGAGCTCTATAAAGAGAGGGTGATGAGAAACGAAAAAGGAGAAACACCACCTAAACCCCCGAAGCGCACGATCAGCCCAGAGACACGACATCGGATCCTAGCATGTCTGGACCCGATCTTTCCACCAAGTTCGTAATGGATGAGGACATTATAGACTCAAAAACAATAGATGAAGATACTGAGAATATTTTGGTTCAATTTGATAGGGATGGTCCAAAAATACCAGCTCTGAAAATAACAGGAAATAATAAAATAGTTTGGCTTAACAAACCTAAACTCGATATCTCTCTATGGACAGACTGCACCAAGAATTACTTTTATTCAAACACCAAAT
Source organism: Garcialebias charrua (assembly GCA_038048925.1). Taxonomy (NCBI): domain Eukaryota; kingdom Metazoa; phylum Chordata; class Actinopteri; order Cyprinodontiformes; family Rivulidae; genus Garcialebias; species Garcialebias charrua. The sequence goes on from JBBPBX010097962.1 coordinate 11,639, forward strand.
ATTTTAAAAAGACTAATTTGAATGACCCTCAAAAAGAATATCACTTGAGACCAGCACACCTGCCCCGATATGAGAATGGTCCTAAACCTTGCCCGCCAACCTCACCATGGATATTCAACGTGGTTTACCTGACCGTAGCAGGAATAAGTATCAAATTAAGATGGGGACCTAATTATCGGGAGACATATCAAAGTCGATTCTTTGAAATCTCTGTGGGAGGCATGGTGATATGGACCACAAGCCCCGCTATGGTGAAAACCATCCAAGGAATGGTGAGTAACCCAGAGCGCTATGTCATCGAGAATCAACACCTACCTATAAGAGTGTTGAGAGACCGTATGAACACCCCTTACCGACGTTGGCACAGGCCATGGGCAAGAGAAGGGTACGTGATGCATGTGTTGTATCAAGACCAACCATTAATGGTTCTAATAGAATCTGTGACCCCAGGGGGTGCCAGAGGAGATCAGTATTTCATAGCTCATTATAAAAAACAACTGAAATACACTCAAGGAGCCAGTTTCCCCCAGAAATGGCGCTGGGAAGGACGCCAGCCTAAACTTGGTGAATGGCTGGTGATTCAATGGAAGTGGGTGTGGAAAGGACTGCAACCTGGATTGCCACACCCCTCTCCACTTTATCTAGAACTCCTCAAAGACCGAGTGACCACAACTCACAGGCGCTCGAGGAGGAGACCCAGGTCCAAGAGAAACAAAGGCTCCAAAGGCAATCCTCTCAAACATGATTCCTCTGAACAGAAGGTTGAATAGTAAGGATTCAAGCAGCGATGATTCAGATAGCGATGAAGATCCACACATTTATGAAAATGACTCACACATCTACGAGGACCTAGCGACCCCAGACCGACCTAAGGACTGTTCATGGATTACGAGAATGGATAAAGCGACTTGTCTACGAATCCTGCTGCGGGTATTCGTAGTGTTAATAGGCTTAATAATGTTGTTGGTTATTTTGTATCAAGCCGGAATCAGACCATGGAGCCTAACGCATGTGAGAGTCTCCCACGGGAGATCCAAGTATGCAAACATGACCTGCTGGGACATCACACGAAAGAACATCTTCATGCCATGGAACCAAAGTGAGAACATTCAAAATCAGACTCTTTCTTG
>JBBPBX010097963.1:0-12768 GCA_038048925.1 Garcialebias charrua
TGATCGCCGCATTCCAGGTCGAGTTCTTCGAAGCAATGCCTGTAAGTAGCAGCTTATACTCTAAGACAAGAGTTTATGTTAACATATGAGAAAATAAGTAACTTGTTTACTGAATTTATGTTTAGTTTTAGAAAAACCTGCGGGCGATTTGATTATTTGCTGTGTCATTTCTAGCTAGCTTGCTGTTAAGATTACTTAGGCCGTTATGTAGCATCACAGCTCATTATTGAGGTAGCATTGTTGTTGCACTTCTAACATGTAAACAAATGTAAAACACTTCTGTTAGCTGCTCTGAGCTCATCCTGAGTTGTTTGTGTTTTGGCAGTTTCACTCCGTTCTACATGGAAATAAAGGAAGAATTAATTACAGGTAGTCCCCGATTTACGAGCGAGATCCGTTACAACGAGGCGCTCGTAAACCGGAAATCTCGTAATTTGGAACGGTTGCCATGTCTCTCGTAAGTCCGGAATTTCGCTCGTAAATTGGAACGGTTTCGCTAGCGCGACTACAAACACTCGTTTTTCATCAAAAAACTGCTTATGAGTGCATAAAAATGATCGGAAACGTGTGTCCATATGTTTAGCTAACTAACTGTGGTGAAAAAACACATGAAAACTCAGTATTTTTTGCGTTTTTTCCAAAAATTCGCCAGCTCGTAAGTCTGGAACCTCGTAGATCAGAGCGCTCGTAATTCGGGGACTACCTGTAATCCTGACTCGTGTGAAAGGAGTTTGGCTGATGGTTAGTTTTTGGTACACGACACCATAGCGAGACCATTACACTCCTAGTTAGTGTTCTGCTGCTTTTAGCTCCTAGTTAGTGTTCTGCTACTTTTAGCTCCTAGTTAGTGTTCTGCTACTTTTAGCTCCTAGTTAGTGTTCCGTTGCTTTTAGCTCCTAGTTAGTGTTCTGCTGCTTTTAGCTCCTAGTTAGCGTTCTGCTGCTTTTAGCTCCTAGTTAGCGTTCTGCTGCTCTTAGCTCCTAGTTAGCGTTCTGCTGCTTTTAGCTCCTAGTTAGCGTTCTGCTGGTTTTAGCTCCTTGTTAGTGTTCTGCTTCGTTTAGCTCCTAGTTTGCGTTCTGTTACTTTTAGCTCCTAGTTAGCATCCTGCTGCTTTTGGCTCCTAGTTTGTGTTCTGCTGCTTTTAGCTCCTAGTTAGCGTTCTGCTGCTTTTAGCTCCTTGTAAGCGTTCTGCTGCTTTTAGCTCCTAGTTTGTGTTCTGCTGCTATTAGCTCCTAGTTAGCGTTCTGCGGACTTTTAGCTCCTAGTTAGTGTTCTGCTGCTTTTAGCTCCTAGTTAGCGTTCTGCTGCTTTTAGCTCCTAGTTAGCGTTCTGCTGCTCTTAGCTCCTAGTTAACGTTCTGCTGCTTTTGGCTCCTAGTTAGTGTTCTGCTGCATTTAGCTCCTAGTTAGCGTTCTGCTGCTTTTAGCTCATAGTTAGCATTCTGCTGCTTTTGGCTCCTAGTTAGTGTTCTGCTCCTTTTACCTCCTAGTTAGCGTTCTGCTGCTATTAGCTCCTAGTTAGCGTTCTGCGGACTTTAGCTCCTAGTTAGTGTTCTGCTGCTTTTAGCTCCTAGTTAGCGTTCTGCTGCTCTTAGCTCCTAGTTAACGTTCTGCTGCTTCTGGCTCCTAGTTAGTGTTCTGCTGCATTTAGCTCCTAGTTAGTGTTCTGTTGCTTTTAGCTCCTAGTTAGTGTTCTGCTGCTTTTAGCTCCTAGTTAGCGTTCTGCTGCTCTTAGCTCCTAGTTAGCGTTCTGTTGCTTTTAGCTCCTAGTTAGTGTTCTGCTGCTTTTAGCTCCTAGTTAGTGTTCTGTTGCTTTTAGCTCCTAGTTAGTGTTCTGCTGCTTTTAGCTCCTAGTTAGTGTTCTGCTTCGTTTAGCTCCTAGTTAGCGTTCTGCTGCATTTAGCTCCTAGTTTGTTTTCTAATACTTTTAGCTCCTAGTTAGCATTCTGCTGCTCATAGCTCCTAGTTAGCATTCTGCCGCTTTTAGCTCCTAGTTAGCATTCTGCTGCCTTTAGTTCCTAGTTTGCGTTCCGCTGCTTTTAGCTCATAGTTAGCATTCTGCTGCTTTTAGCTCCTGGTTTGCTTTCCGCTACTTTTAGCTCAGTTAGCATTCCGCTGCTTTTAGCTCCTAGTTTGTGTTCTGCTCCTTTTACCTCCTAGTTAGCGTTCTGCTTTTAGCTCCTAGTCAGCGTTCTGCTTTTAGCTCCTAGTTAGCGTTCGGCTGCTTCTAGCTCCTAGTTAGTGTTCTGCTGCTTTTAGCTCCTAGTTAGTGTTCTGCTGCTTTTAGCTCCTAGTTAGTGTTCTGCTGCTTTTAGCTCCTAGTTCGCATTCTGCTGGTTTTAGCTCCGTGTTAGCGTTCTGCGGCATTTAGCTCCTAGTTAGCGTTCTGCTGCATTTAGCTCCTAGTTAGCGTTCTGCTGCTTTCAGCTCCTTGTTAGTGTTCTGCTGCTTTTAGCTCCTAGTTTGTGTTCTGCTCCTTTTACCTCCTGGTTAGCGTTCTGCTTTTAGCTCCTAGTTAGCGTTCGGCTGCTTTTAGCTCCTAGTTAGCGTTCGGCTGCTTTTAGCTCCTAGTTAGCGTTCGGCTGCTTTTAGCTCCTAGTTTGTGTTCTACTGCTTTTAGTTCCTAGTTAGCAATCTGCTGCATTTCGCTCCTAGTTTGTGTTCTAATACTTTTAACTCCTTATTAGCGTTCTGCTGCATTTAGCTCCTAGTTAGCGTTCTGCTACATTTAGCTCCTAGTTTGTGTTCTGCTCCTTTTATCTCCTAGTTTGCGTTCCGCTGCTTTTAGCTCCTAGTTAGCATCCTGCTGCTTTTAGCTCCTTGTTAGCGTTCTGCTGCTTTTAGCGCCTAGTTTGTGTTCTGCTCCTTTTAGCTCCTAGCTACCGTTCTGCTCCTTGAAAACCCCAGTTTCGGTGTCTTGAGCCGCTCTCAGCATCACGAAAGTTTTGCAGAAAGTTTTTGTTTGAAATATTCTGCCATTTGAATAAAAATCAGCTAAAACAACAAACGTCTTACAAGTTTTAATGAACCGTATTTCAGGAGAACGTCTGTCTCTGCAGAAACAAAACCGACTCTTCGGCTCTTATTAGACTGAACCATCGTTTTTCATTGAAGTTTCTCTGGATGTAGAACAACGTGAGTTCCTCCTCACTGAGTGGAGCTGCGTCTCTTCACTGTTCATCACGAGGAGTTCTGGTTTCAAGACGACACTCGGGTTTGACTCTGACGTCGAGGATGTTGCATTTAAAAACTTTAGCTCTGTTCCCGTTTGTTGCTTCAACGTCATTAATCGTTGCTTCACTTGGACCTTGTAAGAAACAACTGACTGCACTTTGTGTTCCTAACCGTCTGAAACATCTGCAGCATCTGGACGGTCAGGAAGGGTCACGGTTTCACCTACCGGGGGATTTGGAGCGGTGCCGTCTGTCTCTGGACCGGCTGCGGTGGCGGCGGGGGCTCTTGCTGCGGTGGCGCTCTCTGCGAGGCGACGGGCTGTTCACACAAAGAACACGTTTACAGTCGGAGTCGCAGGCGGACGTTGAACTTTCACTAACAACCAGTCGTACCTTCGTCTCTTTGGAGATCGGCTCCTCCTAAAAATAAAAATAAAAAACAAGTTGGCAGAACGAACTCAAAAACTTTGTACTTTTTATCCACAATAAGTCCAAAACAAACCGTCTGGGCGAGCGGCTGCGCCGGTAACGAGGCGACGGGGAGCGGCGAGGCCGGTCGTTGTCACGGTAACTCCGTCGGTGCGGTTCAGGGCTCGGCAGCCTCTCCATCTGCCGGAGCAACAAAAATGACCAAAGTAAACTTTAAACAGAATAAAGTCCCGTTGGCGCTGAAGAAAAGGTTCCACGTGTTCAAAACAACTTTTTTTATTTGTGTTTCAACCACGACTGCTCTGGTGACCGTCATCAAACTCCTGGATGAGATTTCTGCGCGTCACAACAAAAATATATAAAGGTTTTAAAGCTTTCAGATTCTCCAGGATGTGTCTGAAGCTGGAGAAACTCTTCCTCCTCACCAGCAGGGGGCGCCGTTTGCTAAAAGAAATCCACTCAAACTGTGACTTTTACCTTTTCTTCGTCCTCATCTTCGTCCTCGCTGCTCTCCACTTCATCCAGGTCTTCCTCCAGAGCGCTGATCCGTGGGTCCAACATCTCGGCCTCCTCCAGAACTTGTCTCTTCTGTAGCGCAGAAACAATCACGTCTCAAACTCTCTCCAGCAGCTGAACTCAACCAGACACACGTGTCTTTAAGACAAATAAACAGCTGAAACTCCTTCAGCTCATCTCAATTTCAGCTTATTGAGAATCACTGTTGAAAATAAACCTGTTTTTTCCTGACGAGCATATGAACCAAAGAAGTTGGACAAACACCTAAAGAGCCAAAACTAAAACAGGTTTGTTGTTGAGCTGATATTGAGAGAAAAAGCAGCTAAAGTAACAAAAAAACGTCTGAAAGTGTGAATTACTATCGATCGAGCCCAACTTAAGGGATTACAGTAGTCCCTCGTTTAATGCAGGGGATACGTACCCTGAAGACTCGTAATAAGTGAAAAACCACAAGGAAGGAATAGTAGTACAAGTAGTAAGTACCGTATTTCCGGCCTATAAGTCGCACAGTCCAATTATGTCCAATAAATTGGAAAAATCCATAAATATGTCGCTTCGCCCTATAAGTCGCACCTACGTCACCGCTGACATTACGCGTCACCACTGACAACCCGGAAACGTGGGGCCCGGTGTTTTGCCCAAAATGGATCAACAGCCAAATGGCGGCCACAGGAGCGTGCGTGCAGGAAGGACTTTAACAAGATTAACACTTAAAAACAATTATTTGTTTACTGAAAATTATAGCAAAGTTGTGTCTGAGCTGAAGTTTTCCTTAACAAATGAACGTACTGTAATTGTTAACTGAGCTGGATTTAGAAATTGGATTCGCTACGGCGTCTCAACAAACGAGCATGCGCAGCAACAGACATGCATCGCTTTAAAATTTAGCAAAATAAACCCCTAAAAAAATACATTTGTTAGCGGACATTATAGTAAAAGTGTTTCTGAGCTTAACTTTTCCTTTAAAAATTAACGTAATGGTCAAATCTGCTGGATTTAAATCGTTTCGCTTCGACGGTCTTCCAAACGGTCGCGCGCGCTGCGAAAAGAAATCGAATTTTAGTTCAAACATCTCCTACAGCTAATAGTTTGTAAATGTCCATCCAGTGATTACTTTCTGTAAGTTTCATCAAAATCTGTCGTGTGGTTCTTGAGATATTTTGCGAACAGTAAAACACTGAGCTAACAGTAGTTCATACCTCCAGAGAGCAGGAGGCCGGGCTGCGACAGAGTCAGTCCGACCAGAGGAGGCTTCCTTCGGACACATGAGCTGGGAACGGTCGGTGGATCCTAGTGGCCGAAACTGGTACTACACCTTTTTTTTTTTTGCCAAAATGAAAAACGGTCATATCTCAGTCAAAAAATGGTCTAGAAATATGGGGAAAAAAATCCATAAATATGTTGCTTCGCCCTATAAGTCGCAGGGCATGCAAATTAGACAAAAAGGTGAGACTCATACGCCGGAAAATACGGTAGTAGTTTATTTTTATTAAATATATATATATATATACACACACATATATAGTTATATATATATAACTAAATAAAGGTGTTTAAACCCTTCCCACTCTTGCAATATTCCAACTAATGTTGCTCTATAACAGCACAGTGTGATGATTTCAGCTCTCTGCCTCATCTGCTCTTTGCCTCCTGCAAGCGCTCTTGGCCACGCCCACTTCTCCGCTCTGCACGGAGAACAGCTGATCAGCTGCAGCAGGAAGTTTATCCTGCAGTGTGGGCTGCACAGAGGTGCAGCAGGTGCCAAATCATTTAAAATAATTTATTTTAAATAAAAACGTCATGCCGATCGTGCGGCTCGTCCATCAATCAGCCAGTTGTGAGTCACGTCCAGTCTTATTTTGAAAAACAGCGATAGAGCGAGTCCACGACAAACGAACCGCAAAGCAGAGAGGGACTACTGCACAGGAGAATCAGCTGTTCAGAAGGAAACGTTTTGGAAACGTGTCGTTAACTCACCTGGAGGCGGGGCAGGATGATGTCACAGACCCTCTCTGCGTGAAGAAGCTCGTCGATCAGCTCGTCAACGTGCACCAGCTCAAACTCTGCCAAAGAAACATCAGATAAGGCGCAGGGTCCCCTCATCGCACGTTTAGACATCAAAAGGAGTTTCACTCTGAACAAAAGTCTAAACTGGAGTCGTCACAACGTGGAGGATTGAATTGAATGCGTCTCACCTCCGTTTCTGTTCTGACACTTGACCTTCCTGTAGTCGTTGTACAGCGGCTCCAGGTATTTGTAGCAGTCCACGGCGGTGCCCGTTAACCTCATGTACATCGCTCCCAGCAGGCGAACGTACCTGAGGACACAGAGACGCGTCATCGCCTCAGTTCAACACAATTACAAATTAAAACCCATAATTCTGTCTCTACCGTTTTAGATTATAAAGAACTCACTAAACAACCTGCAGCAAAGTCTTGAGGCAAAAGTCATTCTGTCAAACTTACCAGAAGTTTTTTTCTTCTTAGATTCTACTAAAGAAGTGAGGACGGACTGTGTGTGTGACAGGAACAGAGACTAAAGAGACGATTTAAACTTTATTAGGATGTCACGATAACTCTTAACCAGATTGAGTCAGGTCCTCTGGACAAACTCTTTGTTGAAATGTTTCGTCTTTTATCCAAAAGACTTCCTCAGCCTGAGGAGCTGTAACAAACTCAAAGGCCCGACACACTCCATCTGAAGCTGAACGGTCGTTGTGCGGTCACGGGACGTTAGTTTCCACACACACACCTTTCATGGTGCACGAGAAACAGACGCGGGGCTCCCGCTGCAGTGTACGTGTCTCCACTCCGTCCCTGCAGCCGCCGTCTGGCCACAGATCAATCGTGAAGAGAGCTCCACGCGTTTCAGCAGACGGACTCCTCCGTGCACGATGTCTGCACGAGCTCCATCCAGGAGTTTTTGGCCACTTGGCTAACTTAGCGTGTTTGAAGAGCCGTACGGCTGAACGTCCAAGCACATTTCCACATAGGCAAACACACAGATGATACAGCTGTGGTGGGATGCATCACAAACAATGATGAGTCCAGCTACAGGCAGGAGGTGGAACATCTGGAGAGCTGGTGCAAAGAGAATAACCTTCACATGAATGTGAAGAAGACAAAGGAGATGATTGTGGACTTCAGAAGGAACAAACACACCCACTGAACATAAGTGGATCTGCAGTGGAAGTGGTCTCCAGCTACAAGTACTTGGGTGTACACTTGAATGATAACCTCAGCTGGAGCAACAACACCACCAGCCTGATCAAGAAAGGTCATCAGAGACTCTACTTCCTCAGACGGCTGAGACGAGCTGGTCTGAGCAGCCCAGTTCTCACCTCCTTCTACAGGTGTGCAGTGGAGAGCATCCTGTGCTCCAGCATCAACGTGTGGCATGGAGGCTGCACAGCTGCAGAGAGGAAAGCTCTACAGAGAGTGGTGAAGGCTGCACAGAAGATGTTGGAGTCAGTCTCTCCACCATCACAGACATTTACACCTCCAGATGCAGGAAGAGGACCACCTGCATCATGAAGGACCTCACTCACCCAGCACACACACTTTTTGCCCCACTCCCCTCAGAAAGGAGGTTGAGGAGCATTTGGTGTAGAACCACTAGACTGAGGAACAGCTTCTACCAATACTGTTCTTCTGTTATGTTTTATTGTTGGATGTAACTGGGACCCTGTGTACATAATCTCGTTTCATCACATGTTCCACATGTGGTGCAAATGACAACGATTCTCTGACTCTGACTTATTTCGAGTTCCACAGTTTTACGTCATAAACGTCGTGATGCAGCGGTGGAAGAATACACTGCACTGTACTGTGAGTGTGAACGCGGTTTTACATCGCAAACGTAAAGCAGCGGCGGAAAATATTATACTGTATGCGGTGCAGCGGCAGAGGAATACTGTACTGTACTGTATTGTGAACTCTGTTTTACGTCGTAAACGGAGAACGGAATACGGAAGATGGACCGAGGAGAACGGCGTCAACAGCATCCTAGTAGGCCATAACTCTTTTTTTCCCCTTCATTCTGGCTCCCAAACGTATGCGTTTTTTGATAATTATGTAGGGTACTGTGTTAGGATAGGCTAAGTGCTTGGTAATACAGTACTGTACTGTACATGTATATGGTTGCTGTATGTACGTATATTCCGACTTACGTCGAAAATCGGTTTTACTACCTGTACTTACATACGCACAGTGTGGAAAATAAGTATTTGAACACCCTGTGACTTTGCAAGTTCTCCCACTTAGAAATCATGGAGGGGTCTGAAATTTTCATCTTAGGTGCATGTTCACTGTGAGAGACATAATATATATTTTAAAAAAATTGGAAATCACAATGTTTGATTATTTTAATAATTTATTTGTGTATTACTGCTGCAAATAAGTATTTTAACACCTGCCACAAAGACCGGTTAGTCCGCCTCTAAACAGTCCATCTCCACTCCACTTATTATTCTAAATTAGAAGCACCTGTTTATGGTCGTTAGCTGCATAAAGACACCTGTCCACCCCACACAATCAGTAAGACTCCAACTACTAACATGGCTAAGACCAAAGAGCTGTCCAAAGACACCAGAGACAAAATTGTAGACTTCCACAAGGCTGGAAAGGGCTACGGGGCAGTTGCCAAGCAGCTTGGTGAAAAAAGATCAACTGTTGGAGCAATTATTAGAAAATGGAAGAAGCTAAACGTGACTGTCAATCTCCCTCGAACTGGGGCTCCATACAAGATCTCACCTTGTGGTGTATCAATGATCCTAAGAAAGATGAGGAACCAGGCCAGAACTACATGGGAGGAGCTGGTCAATGACCTGAAGAGAGCTGGCACCACGGTTTCCATGGTTACTGTGGGTAATACACTAAGACGTCATAGTTTAAAATCATGCATGGCACAGAAGGTTCCCCAGCTTGAATCAGCACACGTCCAGGCCCGTCTTAAGTTTGTCCATGAGACCAAAACAGAACTTTTTGGTCTTAATTCCACTCGCCATGTTTAGAGGATGAAGAATGATGAGTACCATCCCCAAAACGCCATCCATACTGTGAAGCATGGGGGTGGAAGCATCATGCTTTGGGGGTGTTTTTCTGCACGAGACAGGACGACTGCACTTTATTAAGGAGAGGACGACCGGGGCCATGTATTGAGAGATTTTGGGGAACAACCTCCTTCCCTCAGTTAGAGCATTGAAGATGGGTCGTGGCTGGGTCTTCCAACATGGCAATGACCTGAAGCACACAGCCAGGAGAACCAAGGAGTGGCTCCGTAAGAAGCATATCAAGGTTCTGGAGTGGCCTAGTCAGTCTCCAGACCTAAACCCTATAGAAAATCTTTGGAGGAAGCTCAAACTCTGTTTCTCAGCGACAGCCCAGAAACCTGGTTGATCTAGAGAAGATCTGTGCGGAGGAATGATCCAAACTCCTGCTGCTGCAGTTTGTGCACACCTGGTGATGAACTACAGGAAAACTTTGACCTTTGTAACTGCAAACAAAAGCTACTTTACCAAATATTAGCATTGATTTTCACAGGTGTTCAAATACTTATTTGCAGCAGTAACACACAAATAAATTATTAAAAATTCATACATTGTGATTTCCGGAAAAAAAAACAAAAAAATTAGATTATGTCTCTCACAGTGGACATGCACCAAAGATGAAGATTTCAGACCCCTCCATGATTTCTACATGGGACAACTTGCAAAGTCGCAGGGTCTATATGTACTCTTTTGTACTTATTTATTTGTTAATTGTTCGGCTTCTTGATCTCGGACCTGAGTCCAAATTGCATAACATAAACATGCAAATGTGAGCTGGTATGAAAATAAAAAAAATCCTTGAAACCAGTTTGCTGGTGACATCCAGAACCAGCTGTTCACATGATAATGAAGGACCATCAGCCCAACAACTGATCATTAGCGCCCTGATGGTTGTTTGATATTCACAGAGGTCTGAGTGATACTAGAAATAACAGCATTGTAAGAGGGGGACAGTTGAACATGGAACACGGACCGTTTCTCTTAAAGATGGCCTCCTTTACTCCTCTCTCAAACCATCGTTCCTCTCTATCAAGGATGTGAACATCTTCATCCCTGAAAGAGTGACCTCTGGCCTGGAGATGAGTGTAGACCGCAGAGTCCTGACCTGATGATGTTGATCTTCTGTGCTGGGCCATCCTTTTGGCCAGTGGCTGTTTAGTTTATTTGATGTAAGACTGATCACCCTCCTGGTACTGAACAGCATACACAATATTACTCTGTTTGTGCCAGGACTGGATCTTGAGCATACATCAGGACGTTAAACGCATTTTCATGCGTTTAAAAGTTACTTAATATAAACTGTACACAACTCAGTACAATTAAATTTCTTGGCATTTATTTACCTTCTTAAAGTGGATGACAAAGATAAATGTCAACGCGAGGATGTTTTGTGTTTACCAACAAAATAAAAAGTACAGGTACTCCCCGACTTACGGTGATTCGACTTTACGAACGCGCTCCCATTGAAAAAGATGGTACAGAAACAAAACTTACAGGAGGGAACAGGAGGGAGGTAGGGGGGAGCTTGACGTGCTGGAAATTTACAGGAGACCTCAGGCGCAGACTGGAGCAGAGGACTTGTCAGGAGGGGCTAATATGCTAAATATGCTAACTCTGGACCGCAGGTGGAAATACAGGAGACCTTATTGTTTTGAGCGGAGGTTTACGAGGCAGCTGAGCAACGAGCTAACATGCTAACAGACGGATGAAGAATTCACCAGCTACCAGTAAGAAATTAACTCTTTTTTTCCTTCATTATGGCTCCAAATGTATGTTTTTTATAATTATGTAGGGTACTGTGTTAGGATAGGCTAAGTGCTTGGTAAAATACAGTACTGTACATATGAGGTGCCCTTTGGATGTATGAGGTGCCGTTTAGACGTATTTTCGACTTACGGCGATTTTCGTGTTACGAACGGGTGTAGGAACGGAACTCGTTCATAAGTCGGGGAGTACCTGTATTTCAATCCGCTTCTACAAACCTTCAGCTGCATAAATCAGCAAAGACGTGTGTTGGACTAAACGCTAAACACAATCATGGCGGGACAAGAAGAGGTAGAAGATGGTGTTTGATTCTCAGACAGGAACTCACTTAAAATCCTCGTTTTTAATGAACTCGACGATGATGTCTTTCTCAGGCTGGATCTGAAGCATCTTCAGCGTCAGGCAGAGGAACGGAGTCGGTTTGATGTTTCCACCGTAAACCCCTCCGACAAACTTCAACTCCATGGCTTTGTCCACCACCAGCTCGGCTGTGGACAAGAGGAACACACGTTAATTTAAAACCACTCGGACAAGCTGTTGGCAGTGAATTCAAAATGGTCTAAATGTTATTTTAAAAAGTTTGTGACCAAACAAGAAAAAAAGCAACATATAAAACCAATTCAATGTTTTAACTTTTATGATAAAGTCATCAAATGTGCTTGAGACAGTCTAAGTGGAAGTAAAACACCAAAACTTGGTAAATGAAACGGTTATTTTTCCACTACTGTAATTTCCTTAAATACATTCTATTACTTATGTACAAGGCTCAGAATCAAAATTTACCATCGAACATACAAGTTTATTTTGTTAAAAGGAATAGTTGTTATAATTTAAAGGGAACAGATATTTTTGTAAGGACAAGGTATAGAACAAGTTGAAGGGGTAGGTCTACTATAATGAAGGGAATTAGTTTATGGAATAGTTTGGATATAATGATGCAAAAAGGGAGAAATCATTATTTGTATTTAAGAAAAAGATCAAGAATGTATTGACGAGATATATTTAAGTTTGCTAATACTGTATTAAGGAATTATAATGAATAATTGTGATAAATTTTGTGGTTTGTTGTATTATGTATTGTTTGAATTGATTGTTTTGAATTGATTTTGTTAAGAAGTGGCAGAAATGATAAGAATTAATTCTTCTTCTGCTGTCTTTCATTTTATAGGTATTTTATTTGTTTTGAATATGTCTTGTTTTAATTTAAATGAATGAATAAACAAAAAAATAAATAGTGTTTAAAACGTGACAGGGTTAGATTAAAGGATACAAGAGTTACAAGTTAACACCAAAAAATGTTAATTGTCATCTGGACCACAAGTTAAGTCTTAAGTGAGAAACGTTTCGTCTTTTATTTAATTACCAGGTAATTTAGAAAATAAAAACACCTTCAAAATGTTGAACTGTTTTAACATTTTAACAACTTTGTGTTGAACGTTTTCATTGAAAGTTATTAAAGACTAAACAAGTCCTTTCTTTAAATTAGCCGCCGTGAAGCTAACATGCTAGCTAGCAGGTTCTGACCCGTGAGACCGAAGCACTCCTCCTTCCAGTATTTGGACTCGTAGATTCGGGTTCGGATGATTTTCTCCACCAGGTACTGCGGGTTGGTTCCGTGGATACTGTTGGCATCTTTAACGGTTCTGTTCGCCATCTGAATGAAACCGAGTTAGCTCCCGTTAGCATAAACAGAACGCCGACGAGCAGGAGACGAACAGCGGAAATGATAAGTAACGTTTCCGGTTCGACTTCAGAATAAAAGTTCCCTCTGCTCGCTGCCCTGTAGAGGTCACTGTCAGAGTGAAACAGTAATTTACCCAAATAAAATGGATCTGTTCAA
>JBBPBX010097964.1:0-12768 GCA_038048925.1 Garcialebias charrua
GGGCAGCGCTAATCCAAAAATTAGTTCCGCTATTTCTAAAGCGCTTATTAATTTATTTAGGTCCGCAATTTCAAAAGCGCTTATGTCTTAGGAATGCTAGCGGAGGCTAATGCTAAAGCGCTAACGTGCAAATGGCGAACTACTTTTTTTATTCCAGCCAATTTGACCATTTCGTGAAACAGTTAAGCTCAGGAACCCTTGTGCTATAAATTCAGCTAAGAAATATATTTTTTCTCAGCAAAGAAATAATTGTTTTTACCGTGTTTTCTTGTAAAGTCCTTCGTGGCCTGCCGCCATTTTGAGCAGGGCAAATGAGGTGCTGACGCGTCGTGCAGGCCGCTGAGAAACATCCATAAGTTCACCCTCCATGTTAAAAACTCTTCGTCTGACTCTTCGAAAACAAGCAATAAGGCTGCAGAGTAACACACTGGCTGCTAACTGCTATATAGAGAGCGTTCTCTCTAGCCAAGAGACTTAGGGGGACGCTTTTTTGTCACGGACCACATCCGGCGCTGACCGGATGTGGTCCGTGAGCAGTCGTCCAATTGATTTAAGAGCCCGTAAATACGTTTTTTTTTTCATTTTTACTGATAGATAATTAGTTATTAGCGGTACAGCATTTTAAATAAAAATAGCGCAAATCCGCTTATGAATTATAAAAGTTAGTCAATCCGCTATAGCGCTAACAAATTGTTTAGGTCAGCTACTAGCGGATTAGCGCTTTAGCGGCCCCTAGCGGGCTAGTGCCCAGCACTGAGTATTGCCCATCTCTCGTGGTCATGTAATTGACTGCGTGTGTATGCATACATTTTTTTAACCTGTTTGTTAGCAAAACATTGATAAATTTCATAGATTTGATTGAAACACAAACTATCCATCTATAACTGATTACTTTTTGAAGTCAACCCAATGTTAGATGGTCATAAAAACTAGCATGACTCCGTCAGATCTGCTGGTTTGGGGCTAAAATTTTATACAGTATTAAGTGAGTCATCTGCCAACTTATACTCCCAAGTTCTAACAAAATGTGTAAGATCTTCAGTGATTTATGTTGTGTGTTCTCAAGTTTATGTTATTAATTACTGATGTATTACTTTGAATATGGTGCAGCCTGAGAATAAACAGGACAGCTGAGCTGTATGTGACAGCAGTAGAATTAGTTGGATGATACATATAATTTTAAATTTGATTGTTTAATTTAGCTTATCTTAAAGCAAGCTTACATTTGCTACACATTAGCTGTCTTTTTAAGTGAGTATAATAATTTATTAACTGCAGATGTTTATGGGTGTTTCCAGGCTTTAAGCTGAAGGACTTTTTGAGAGACAATGAGACCCTTTCCGAATTTCTACACCACAATGCATCACTTCCTCGCCACGCCCTGAGACAAATCCTAGAGGCTGAAGTCAACTTGGAGAAGGTGAGAAATCAACAAAAAAAAAAGTCCCCTTCATCACTCACAAGATGACTTCCCTTACCGCAGCGCCTGCGCATGAATCTCATGACCTTTGCTTTAGTCAGCTGGACCACATGATTCAGCTAAAGTACAGTTAAGCCTTTATTAAAGAGAAAAATCTCAGTGAGTGGAAGGGTGGGTGTTTCTAGTCAATAACACCTCTCATCTGGTTTTCTGTAGTTTTTTTTCCTTCCTTTTGGTGGATAAGTTTTCTATTTTGCTTTCAACTTGAGAGCCTAATTGGGTTAATTTCATCCATCTATTCCAGTGTAACAGTTTCCCTCAGCTGGCAAGGTAATCTGTTTCCCAGCAGCTCCCTGCACGTTACTTCTTAAAATGATAAAACACACACGGCCTGCCTTATTCCGTTCAAATCAGGTATATCTTCATAACTCATATTGCATACAGGAACCGAGTCTGTTTCCTTGTTCTACATCAGCAACAACTTCCAACCCCAGATGGTCGCGTCGTCCCTGCATCGCTGTCTGATGCTGGACTCACATGACTTATCTTCTACACCCTTCCCCCACAATCCCCCTCACGTGCCGAGGCCGAAGCTCGAAGTCAAAAACACATTAATGTACAGCGTCCGACTCACCCTCTTCACCCAGACATCGATTGAATACAAACCATACATCAGACGCATCATTTCAGCAGAGGAGCAAGAACGATAATCCAGTCGTTGATACACTTATTTCTGTAGAAAAATAAAAGCGATGTGGCTTTATGTTGTAGCAAAAACAACACTGGCATTACATTAGAAAAACCTCGGAAAGGGAAATGCGTTTGAATTTTCCATCTGATGATTACTATGAGTCCTAATCCTCCAAGCTGACTGTAAGCCCTGATGTTTTTCTAGCGAAAAGATTATCAGATGTCTGTGTTTGTGAGTGTGTGCATTATGTTGTCTAACAAACATGATGGCATACCACAGAGTGGTCAAGGACATTTTGAAACATTTAGAGACAAGTGAGTGAAAGCCTCTTTCTGGTAAACGTCTTGACTCCATCACAGGGAAAAGGAGCCTCTGTCCAGTCCTTGAACTCTCTCACGTTTCAGAAAAGAACATCTTGTTGTCTCTTTAGGTGCAGCTGCGCCTCCTGCGTCCAGTATTGCATCGCAGGTCATTAATCATGTACAGTACAGTTTGTCATTTATTAAAATTTTCTTAGAAGTTTGAGAACATTGTCCAAACAGGCTTTTTTAATACGACACGTCACACTATTGACTTTTCTTCTTAACTGTTGTTCTCTGATATCATTGCATTTTTTCTTCTCTGAGTCTGCTGTAATGAATTTTTGTTTTTTGGCTGAAGCTTAACAGTTTAAAGTGAGCCAAGAACACATTTTAAGGGAGGTATGTGTTGTGTTCTTATGAAGGCACCATTAGTCAAACTAATTATAACTATATCTGAAACATAAAAGTATGTATTGTGTTGTTTTTTTCTGGTAGGGGACTGCCTAGGACAAGGCAGCCATCTACAGTATTATTATCCACCTGACTTCGGGTTTCTTAACTTTATCTCTTACTCTTCCGTTAACTTTAATGCGGCCCTACCCACAGTGTATACCCCCAACAAATGTTATATCAAAACGACCGGTTCGGCACCGTGATGTGTGCTATTATTTTTATTGGCGCTTCAAGTTACCATGGCGACGTAATTTGCAAACAAAAATGCCATTTTTATCAGTCATTTTTCATAGACTCTAGTTGCAAATCAAATATCCAAGATGGCCACCTGAGCTAAAAAGGAAAAATACCGTAAATCAGCCATTTTTGGAGTTATTAATCTGGAATTTGGTGGGGTGGTAGCTGAGAGCAGTGCACAATAAATAATGAATAAAATAAAAAATTCAAGATGCCAAGAAAAAAATGACTACCGGTATAACTCATTGATTTTTTTTCTGCCATTTTAAGCTGAAATTTAATATGATGGTAGCTGAGAGCGAACCCCAACACGTACCAGTAATACTTTTAAAATAAAAAAATTTAAATGGCTGCCACGTGGCAGTCAAAGTTTCTCCAGGAACTTTCTAGTTGCAGAATGTTCTGCAACTACAACAGTGGTAGTATGGCTTTTTAAAATCAAAACAACACAAGACAAACAGGAACTCTGTTGTCCTCATGTACGTTTTATAAAGTTCTAAATATATATATGTTTTTATTTATTTAGGTGCTCACCAAAGGTTTTGGATTTCATCTCAAAGATCTTTGCAACGTGACCCCCCTGGAAGAGTTTGTCCACATCGCTGACCACAATGTGTCCCGTTTAACCCAAGACATCATTTGCAAGTCGTCCATTGACTGGCTGAACAAAGCTCAAACCCACTTCCTCTCCAACTTGGACTTCCTAAAACCAATTCAGGTGAGTCTGTAGTGTTACACACAATCTGTCAGAATTTTGATTTTCCCATTATAACTTCTTTTTTCTTTCAAAAATAAATGAGCTATTAGCTGTGCTACTGTCAATGTGTGATGAAAGAGGGTCATTTTTTTTTGTCTCGTCGGCAGAATATCACTTAGAAAAATCGATCTAAATTTGTTGATTTTAAATAAATCCATTCTTTATGTTTCTTCTCTCTCAACGACGCCTTCTGTTATTGCTTATTTTCTTTGCACGTGTTTCCTTATCAGCTTTTCTCCTGTCTATAATTAGCATTGCCTCTCCTGTGCATGCATGCTCCCAGACAGCCCTCCCGCTTCCCAGAAACCTCTGACCTAGATGTGAGGCAGGATAGGGGAAGAAGGCTAGAGGTGAACAAAATGTTCTGATGTACAGTACTGAACATTTGAAGAAGAGCGGTAGAAAATTACTCTGAATTACATTTGTTTTACGTTTATTTATTTTTTTGCTCCTCACAGAAAATAATGTATTTTTTTGATCATCTTACAGAACTGAGAATAAGCTCTGACTCTGTTGGGGATTCACCTAAAATACACACTGTCCCTAAAATGAGTCCAAATGTTGCAAAAACATAATGCAATAGTGGACATTTTTTCATCGTTGACAAAATAGCATAAATCATGAGACCAGGAACTGTTGCACAACTCTCATCCTTCTCAACACGTGGAACAGAGAGTGATCAAATATTTGGACAAGAAATAAGTGAGCATCGAAGAGTCAAGAGACAGAACTCGTTAAACCCTTTCTTATTCCCAGAGGGCTGCTTGCTTTTCAGTGACACATTTGATCGATCATATGTCAGGCATGAAAACCGTCAAGACACCCACAAACACACTCTGGGCTACCAGAACTAAAATAAATGTCTTTACGTTTTCTTTTCTGAAAATACTCTGCGTTGTATTAATGAAGCCATTTCATTTGACAGAGCGATGTGAGGTCAGATCCCAAAGTTGTTCAGGAAGTCTCTGCTGCAACCGGCAACCTTCTGGAGAGCCTTGGAGCGTTGGCTGTGGAGGTAAATAGCTCACACTCATTTATAAAGTACTGTACATAAGAACATGTAGAGATGCCTCTAAACAGGAATGAAGTGTTTGCTTCCATAGGGCAACGGTTGTGTCCATAAAGAAAATCAATTCTTCCACGAAGAAGTGAATTTTGAACTTAAAGGACTTTGGGCCAAAGCTATATTTACCACATACATGTACAAAGTACTGTACTGTATACAGTTGTACAAACTGATTTGTGACATTTTGTTGGATTTTAAAAAGGTGATCCGAAGGTTTGCTCTAAGTTTCAGACAGGTCGTGGGTTTCTATCTTTCAACATTCAGCCCTTTTAATGAAAACTTTCAAACTTTATTTTGCACCATGTGACTTTTTTGTCGTTGGGCGTGCTTTTTTTTTTTTTTTTACTTTGGAGAAAATACCTGTTTCGTTTAAAATGATATATATTTAGCAGAAGATTAATGTTTTCCCAACCTTAATTAAAGGTGGGCATTCTGGGCAGAATGCCCGTGTATCTGCAGAAAGCCCTGACTCAGTGAACCACCAGGTGTACTGTCCTCTTTGTTTTACACAAACAGCATGCTATCACATGCATACACACACACACACGGCTGACCTAAGCTAATGTAACAGTCGGAGCTGTTGGAATGCACTGAGAAAGGAAAGAAGCAGTGTTTGGTTGTGCATAATCGCAAAACACAACACAACTCCCTTTCTCTCAGGCTCAAGTTCTGCTGATGTGGCAAAACAAAAAGAGTGCATGTGTATGTGCGTGCATTCGCATATGCGTGTGTGAGTATTTGCACATCTGTGTGTGCGTGTTTAAGTTTCCCGTCTAAGCAGATATAAAACCTGACATAAACAGTTTTTTATTATTTTTCCAACCAGAAGTGTTGCAACTCCGAGCTTCATGTTTTTCCTTCACACACCGGCGATGTGTGTGAGAGCATCACCAAACGTGAAGAACATAAGAAATGGAAGCATTTAATGTATGCTTGGGTCATTCTTGCACATCTAAATTGTTTTTATTTTAATATTTGTTGTATATTAGTTCAAAAATAGTGAGCAGCTGGCCAAACAACATTCTTGGGCGTGAAACATTATTTTGTTGTCCACTCTGCTAAAATCATGCCCACCTTGGCAGCCACCTCATGAACAAGATCAAATCTGCTCGAGTCCACATTTGAAATGGAAGATAAACAGATTTGGACAGTTTTCCAATAATAATTATTTATTACCTGCATCATTTTTAGACGTGCACATTTGCCTTGGATGTTATCTGTCAATGGAGATGTCAAAATTGGAAGATGCCTGTAATGACTCTGACTATTTAAAAGAAAAAAATTAGTGCACACATCTTTGGAACTCAAGCAATGGGACTGAGTGCCTGCGACTCATGAGAATTTTAAGAACTATGCAAAAGTCTCAAGATATTTTGGAGACATTTGAGGAATTCCCTCGTTGATGACATTTGCTAATTGGTCGTAGCTCAGTGAGAGACTTCCTTTAAGGTCCCTGCACCCACTTCTCCATGTTTTTAACTCAGTGAGTGTATCCAAATAAAAACATTACCATGAACTAGGAAGAACCCTAATTACAGAAATTCTCAGTACATTCTCTTTAACATTTTTGGTAGATTCACATCTTTCTTTTAAGCTCCACATGGAAAACCTAGTAAGGAAACTGAAATTAAAATCAGGTTTCTTTTTCAGAAATGGATCCTGTCTAACTCTGAATGTTAGGAAACACCTTGTAACTGCGACTTTCCTTCCATCCATTGATTACTGTGATATTATTTAGATGAACACTCCTACAAGCACTCTGCAGATGTTGGACGCTGATGTCACAGTGCACTAAGATTAATAACTGGCTGTAACTACCGTGCCCACCATTGCACCCTGTATTAGAGTTGCGTTTGGGCCCAAAATAATCCAACCCAGCCTGCAGTCATAATTTTCGAACCCCACCCAACCTGACAAATTATTACAGGTCCGAACCCAGAAAAAACCCTGACATATTTAATTAGTTATTAACGATCTGGGACACGCGACTGAATAAAAGGAGGAGAAGATCAGAGATGAGGGGGTGTTTGTCCTTTCATGGCTGTAAAAGAGCATTTCTGCCTGCATTCTGATTTATTCACGGACCCCCTGCTCTGATGCATCTGCTTTGGGATCTCACTTGTTTGGGTTGTCGGTTGTGCTCGTCCGCTGAGTGCAGCAGCTGAATGATCGTCCATTTGGGCGGTGGATCGCTTCCTGGCAGTACAGTCCCATCTGAAGCTTAACTGAACTTTTTACCTCTTTCAAGGCCGGTCAGCTCGCAGTGAAATGGCCGCGTGCGGCTGGTGACTGTTTGGCAGGCCATGTTATCATATAATTGGATTGCGACTGATCCTGACCCAATTAAAAGCCAGACACCGACCCAGCCCACTCATCCAGCACATTATCTGTAGCAGGCCCAAGACTCTGGAACGAGTTACCGCTGCTCATCAAACAGGCCCCCTCCCTCTCGGTTTTCAAATCCCGGTTAAAAACTCACTACTACTCCATCGCTTTCAATGCCAGCTGATGTGTACTGGATCGTTTGATTTATGATCTGCAATGTTTTTATGTTTTTCGTGTTGTACTTCATTGTATGTGTTGCCTGTTGCGTGTTTGTTTGTCCAGCACTTTGGTGGACTTGTTCCTGTTTAAAGTGCTTTATAAATAAAATGGTATGGTATGGTATGGTATGGTATTATCATGGCCTGGCCTGCTCCGAATTCGGGTCGGGTGGGGCCAGGCTTAGGGCTCTGGTTAGAAATGACAGCTGCACCCTGTATTCACTGGTTAACTGGACATCATTAACTTCATGCAGACTCTTCCACTGGCACATGTTCATCTTTAAATCACTTCTTGGTCTGTTGCCTTCATACATCTCCTCCTACATGTCTCTGCGTGAGTGCAGCTACAGCGTGCGCTCTCAGGACATTATTACCAGCAGTGTTCCCTCAGTGAGGACTGAACTAGGCAAAAGTTTCTTCTCCTACTCTGCTCCTGTTTCCTGGAATATCTTGCAAAAAGATCTGAAGCTCTCAACCTTGACCTCTCTATTCATTCAACCTTTATTTAGTCAGGTTAAGACTCCCCCATAGCTCTGCGTACGGCTCTACTCGTGTACTGTACGGAGACGGTTCACCTGCACAGCTCAGCGTTCATTCTCGCGTTCATTCTCGCGTTTTCGCTCCAAATTCTTGACGTCATTTGAGCAGCTGCAGCGGAGAGCGTTTACCTATGGGACAAATTGAGGTCGCTGATTGGTCATTTGCTGACACGCCTACTGAATTGATTGACAGGTCGGGTGGGGAAAAAAAGGCGAGAGCCGGCAGCTTCAGCTGCAGCAGTGTTCTGTGTTTATATGTTAATAAAAAGTTCTGAAAAATAAAAACAGGGAGCGCTGGTCCTGCAGCCCACACATCAGACCAGCCCACCAGGAAATCTGCAGAGCCTCCCGCAGCCACGCTGGACCCGAGTTTATTCGGGTTAATTCGCTCTTGACAAATTAATTCATTTCTCATCATTTCAGTCATGGAGTCAACGGAGGAGGAAGCGATCACTGCCTTTTGGCAAAAAACAAACAAAAGAAAAGGCCAGATCAAGGATGAAGAAGGGGAATTTAATACATTGGTGTCACATACAAAACAGTCCGGCGCCGGGCAGTTTATTGTGCGACAACGCGTTTGCGGTCTTAAAATTTGAGCTTGGCGCGTGCATGCCCTGCGGGGATATGCTTGTGCCTCTGCGTACGAACGGCGTAGAGCGGCATACGGCCATACGCAGAGCTATGCGGGGGCCTTTAGTCCCATTGAGCCACTGGGACTCGTTTACAAGAGAGACCTGAAGACTCTTAAGGCTGAGTTAGACTTTCGCTTTGGTCCGCAGGCTGGAGCGCGCGCGCCGCGCGTGCACATCAGCCGTGCGGCGAAATGCGTTCACAGTGTCGCCTCTGTGTTTATGGTTGACGCACGGCGGCGCATGGCAAAGTGCTGTTCTTTTACGGACCAGCAGGAGGCAGTACCCTCTAAAACCTGTGCATATGTTGCAAGAAAGGCGTAGAAGAAGAAATCTACCGTAGAAGAAGAACTGTTTGAAATCACACAACAAAAACAAATAGCTTTCCGCTCGCGTGCTGAACTGTTGTCTTTATTTGCGGTTTTAATGCATGGAGTCAGCGGAGGAGAAAGCGATCACGTGACTTTTGGCGAAAAAACAAAAGAAAAGTCCGACTCCAGATCAGGAATGAAGGAGAATTTAATACATTTTGTGTCACAAAACATTCCTCCATGCATCGCGACTCCGTCTCCACGACCACAGCGGCGCAAACAGCTGCAGGCTCCGGCGTGAAGGCTGTCGGTGGGGACCTGTCAATCAAATCGTAGCGCCCACCGCGCGCACAGAGGCTTGCGGAGTTTCAAAAATTCAGAGGTGCACGTCACGCGCTAATCCCACGCGCGGGGCCAACGCGCAGGGGCGGGGACTGTGAAATAGCGTCACTTTTGGAGCGCGCACCCTCGCGTCAAGTATGAATCTAGACTTAAGTGGCTTCAAACATCTGTTAAATTCATGGCAAAAACCAATGCAGACATGTGCCTGTTTTTAGTATTCTACACCATCTTACAACCTAGCTGTTTTTTTTACTACTTTTCCTTTTAATTATCCTTTTAGTTACCATTTAATTTTCACTAGTTAATTTATTTATTTATTAATTGTACGCATCCTTTATGATTGTCTATTGTTATCTTTGTTGTCCACTGTTGTCATCACTCTTTGTTAAAAGCAGGTCTCTTGTAAATAAGTCCCCGAGGCTCAATGGGATTAACCTGTGGGTTAATAAAGGTTGAATGCACATTTCTGATGCTCGTGAAGGCTTTTGTCTCCTGCTCTGAGCAACATGTGGTATACAGTATATATATATTTAATACATTTACATTAATATAGAAGACGTGTATATGATCTCATATGTTCACAATAAGAAGTGCATGATCAGCTCCTGAGCTGCTTTGATCTAAATAGCTGAGGGCTTGATCAGAGGTTTGAACTTTAGTAACCTCACAGCCGAAACTGTGTGAGGTTACTAGAGGACAATCCTGTTCCTCTGCCTCTGTGTCCCTGGAATATTCTAAATGTGTGGGTGCAGGTTGCGTGAGTGCGTGCATCTACAAGCACGCAATTGCGTTTTATTCACCCAGTCACATAACCAATTTTACTGTGGCATTAGCTCATGAGGGAGTGAATCATTCCCTCAGACTCACACTTATACGCTCAGACCTACAAAGAATATTTTGACAAGTGAAAACACTTGTACTGTACACACGTAGTGTTTTCCTCAACACTAGTTAAAACAGGGCTCTCTGCACATTTGAGCATTTAACACCAATAAATTGTCAGGAAAATAAATTTTCCTCTGAAGAAATGAAGACCTGTATTTATACATACATTAGCACAGCTTGGGACCTTTACGTTACACTGTCAGCCGCATAAACAAACCAAATACAGAACACTTTTATTGTAAACACACACATACGCACGCACACGCGCACACACACACACACACACACACACACACACACACACGTTTCAGTATCTCGCTCAGATCTGTGCACATGAAAGAGCAGGAAGCAAAGTGACACCACTCAGCTGCAGGGAACTGTTTAAAATGGTCCTGGACTTTTAGTCTCACTTTCTGTGTTTGAAATGAGTGTTGATGTTAACAGGACCAAATAAAAACTGGACTCTGTAAAATAATAAAAACAATAATGAATTTAAATTATTAAGCACTTTTCATTAATGAAAATCTCAAAGTGCTATGGACAGCTTTAGCTTTGAAGCTACACAAAAGGCTAAAAAAACAACAGTGTGACCTGTTATGAAACGGCCGTGATCAGCAGTATGTTTATGTATCATCTTGCCCCTAACTGTTTGTGTGTTGTGTGTGTGTTTTATGTCGCTGAGTGTGTGCGCACTGAGAAATGTCAGGACAATAGGCGTGTTTCCATCAAGGTTTCTAGGTGCGCATTATGAAGCATCGCATCAGAAAAGCTAAATGGAAACGGCATAATTCGAGTTAACTTCCTCTAAGTCGCTCTAAAGTTTATACGCTCGCTTGAGGTAGTTTTTGGGGAGTCGATTCAGAGCTGAGTCGGCTAAACGACAGATGGAAACAGATTAGCCGACTCAGTTCTGCCGCAGCGAACATTCACGTCACGTGACTGATCAGCTGTTTCCGCTCCGGACAACATGTAACATCGCTAAAACTAGTTGGCATGACAGAATAAATACAACTTGCCCGATAGCAACACATACCTGAAATATTCTCTCCATTTTGCCGAGATGTCTGTTTTCAAACGCTACTTCCTGTTTACTGTGGAAGTGCGTAACGCTGACGTCTGACGTATGGCGCTGACGTGTGACGTAATGACGCTGACGTCTGACGTAGAGACGCTTTGCGTGGCATTGCAGATGCGCTTCAAGCCAGTTTAATGGAAACACTTCTGATCCTCATAATTTTAATTTACATTTTAGCGAAATTTTCTAAAATTCGCTCAAAAATCGAATTTAAATTGGATGGAAACATAGCTAATGACTCTCCACTTGTGGAGCCTGCAGAGGTTTATGGTACAGTATTTTCTGGTGTATAGGTCGCACCTGTGTATAGGTCGCACCATCCAATTATCACCAATAGATTGGAAAAATCCCTAGATAGGTTGCACCGGTGTATAGGTCGCACCTACATTTAGCTCTGCTGCAAATGTCTGCCACAGGAGCGCACAGCAAGGCTTTTAAGAAGATTAACACTTAAAAACAATTATTTATTTGATAAAAATTATAGCAAATATGTGTCTGAGCTGAACTTTTCCTTTTTCATTTATTATGAATGTAATTGTGAAATGTGCTGGATTTAAAAATTTGTTTCGCCGAAAGTGATAAGCCATATATAGGTCGCACTGGTGTATAGGTCGCAGGCCTTGAAAAAACCATAAAAAGGTGCGACCTATACACCGGAAAATACGGTACTTACCAGGAGAATGACCGATAGTAACCTTTCTTTGTTCTCAAACCTTCCTTTGTTGTCAAGCCTCATCTCCCACTCACCCTTTCCTGCAGTTGCTTGTATAGTTCTCTTTTCTTTCGCTCTGTTCTTTCTTTCTTTTCACATAATCGACAAATCCTGACAGGAAAATGTTTGACTTTCTCAGCTTCTATTTGTCTCCTACGTGGTCCATACTTACTAGCTATGTTTCCATCCAATTTAAATTCGATTTTTGAGCGAATTTTAGAAAATTTCGCTAAAATGTAAATTAAAATTATGAGGATCAGAAGTGTTTCCATTAAACTGGCTTGAAGCGCATCTGCAATGCCACGCAAAGCGTCTCTACGTCAGACGTCAGCGTCATTACGTCACACGTCAGCGCCATACGTCAGACGTCAGCGTTACGCACTTCCACAGTAAACAGGAAGTAGCGTTTGAAAACAGACATCTCGGCAAAATGGAGAGAATATTTCAGGTATGTGTTGCTATCGGGCAAGTTGTATTTATTCTGTCATGCCAACTAGTTTTAGCGATGTTACATGTTGTCCGGAGCGGAAACAGCTGATCAGTCACGTGACGTGAATGTTCGCTGCGGCAGAACTGAGTCGGCTAATCTGTTTCCATCTGTCGTTTAGCCGACTCAGCTCTGAATCGACTCCCCAAAAACTACCTCAAGCGAGCGTATAAACTTTAGAGCGACTTAGAGGAAGTTAACTCGAATTATGCCGTTTCCATTTAGCTTTTCTGATGCGATGCTTCATAATGCGCACCTAGAAACCTTGATGGAAACACGCCTACTGTAAGCCTAATTGCTGCCCTTTCCTTCACACGTC
>JBBPBX010097965.1:0-12768 GCA_038048925.1 Garcialebias charrua
GACATTTTAAACCCTTCCCACTGAACCCCTGTGATAAATAGTTTGATTTAAGTCTTAAATGGGCATCTAGTAGAGGATTAACCACTGAAGTATGCTTTAGAGAGGTTTTTGTTTACTGCCACCAGAAATATGAAACTGAGTCTGTGCAGACAAAAGCGGGGGTCTCAGCATGATAATAGGATAACTTAATAGACTCGCTCCCTCTCTTTAAGGCCAGACTCAAACCCCACCTGTTCACGACTACTTAACCAAGTTGATTACAGTTCTCATTGTCTTGTTCTTTTGCTGCTTTTTGAAGAATGTTGATGTTTTTACGACGTAAAATCATATGACAGCTTCTGACATCATGTTTTTAAATGCATGTGTTGCTTGTTGTGTCCATGAGTGTCAGAAAGGCGCCTCTAAATAAAATGTATAATTATTATTTTTTGTTTGGCATTTTGTGGGCCAGTCATATGTTGTTTCATTTGATGTGTTTTAGAGGTTTTTTGAGAGCACCTTCTCTGTGTGGCCCACCTCCAAGCTCTTTGAGCTAAATGGAAGTGTTCATGAGTGGTGGTTCAGATGGAAGCTGGACCGATTTGTAAGTCAAATGTTCTTTTACGCCACTCACAGTAAAGTGACTCAGTTACTGTGATTTACCTGATTCAAGTGAAGATCTACCTGTTTTTCTGCAGGCGGTGATTCATGGGATGGTGTTTGCCTTCATCTACCTGGTGCTGCAGAAGCGTCAGGTGCTGTCAGAGGGCAAAGGAGACGCGCTCTTCCCTGCAAAGATTTCCAACCTGCTCCTATTCCTCTCTGTTGTCTCCTTTATAGTAAGACACCTTTTGTCATTTTGTTTATATATAATTAAACTGAAAAAGGTGAAACTTGTTTTATATGTTCTCTAAAGAGTTATTTGTTTTGATTTAAGACGGCATAAAAAGCTGCATGAAAGATTAAAGCTTTAGGTCTTTACAAGTGGGATTCTGTGGAAAGCTAAAGAACAATGAATATGTTACCTGTTGTAGATAAAGTCTAGGAATGACCTCAATTTGTAGAAAAAGTTTATTCTGATCAGTCAAGTCAAATTTATCTGTAAAGCACGTTTGAAAACATCAGGTTGTTACCAAAGTGCTGATAATATAAGACAAAGGCAGAGATTAAAATAATAAACAATAAAACAAATTAATTCAAAAGCATCAGATGAAAATAAACATAGAACACAGAACAATAAAATACTAAAACAACTCACACTGAATCACAAGAACTCACAAGAATTGAGCCCTGTGGAACCCCACAGGAAAGAGGTGCTGAAGTTGTTAAAAACATTGCCAATGTTGCCATAAATGGTTCTGTCACTCAAATAAGAACAAAACTAATCTAATGCTGCTCTTGTAATCCCAACACAGTTTTCTAACCACTATATAAGGATGCTGTGGTCAGCAGTATGAAAAGCAGCTGTAAGGTCCAGGAGTGCAAGAATCACAAAGTGACCAGATTATTGCCAAAAGAATACAGGTGGTCCCCGACTTACGAGCGAGTTCCGTTACTACGACTATCTCGTAAGATGAAAATTCTTATGTCGGAACACGAAACTTGTCGCTCGTAAGTCCGGATTTTCGGTCGTAAGTCAGAAAATTTATGCTAGCGCTACTACGAACACTCGTTTTTCAACACAAACGTACATACTAGTTCATAAACATGCTCAGAAACTTGTTTACAAACGGTTAGCTAACACACTTTTATCTAAAAACACATACCAGTGCTGTATTTTCTGTATGTTCTGTACAACTTTACTGTTCGTTAGTCAGCTCTTAAGTCCGGAATCTCGCATGTCGATGTGCTCGTAAGTCGGGGACCACCTGTATTGTTACAAATCCTTTGGTGCTGTGCAAATGTTTAAAACCAAACGAAGATTTCAAAAATTCTGTTCTCATACAAAAACACATTTAATTGAATAAACACTATTTTCTCCAGGGTTTTTAGAAAGAAAGGGAAGTTTTGAGATGTATCTGAAATTTGAACAAGCTGAAGGGTCAAGTCCAGGATTTTTAATGAATGCATTTACTACTGCATGTTTAAAAACATCAGGGACTACACTTGTAGCCATACTGCTGTTTATAATATCAAGAATAGAGGGTCCAATCGTGGGTAAAAGCTCTTTAAAAAACGATTCAGGTCTAGGGTCTGCAGGTGAACCTGAGGGGTTATAATAATAATAATAATGAATTCAATTTATAACGCACTTTTCATTAATGAAAATCTCAAAGTGCTACAGTGCACATACTGTAATTAAATGTCAATAAAATAAGTAATAAAACAAGTAAAATCAATAACAGTATCAACTAAGATCAAAGATAGAATCATGAGGAGGCATCATGTGACCAACATCCTTTAAAGATGAGCGAGAAATGAACACAAACTGAAGACAGCTGAGCAGGGGACAAAGACAAAGGGTCAGCTGTAGAGTGAGGAACTGATGACCAAATCGACTCAACCTTTTCAACAAAGTATCTGATAAACTCATTACAAGTGTGAGGCCTCCATGTCGGCAGACTGAGGCACGTTTAAAATGGTGTTAACGGCGTTAAAAAGAACACGAGGACTGTGACAATCTGAGGCAATAATTTGGAAGAAATGTTTGTTTTTCTCTGATTCAAACGACTGATTTTGATCAGCTGCTCTCTTAAAACAGCTCCGCTTGTGAACCCATGTTAAACTCTAACGTGGGTTGTAAGTAATCTTGTAAATATGAATAAGAAAAATCCAAAAGTATTGTTTGATACCATCAGTGGTGGGCTCCAGACCGCTAGGGAGCGCTAATGCGCTAATCCGCTTATAGCGTACCTAAATTATTTGTCAGCGTTGCAGCGGATTAACTAACTTTTATAATTCATACGCGGATTTGAGCTACAGTATTTTTATTTAAAATGCAGTACCGCTAATAACTAATTATCTATCAGTAAAAACGAAAAAACTTATTTACGAGCTCGGACGACTGCTAACAGACTATATCCTGTCAGCGCCGGATGTGGTCCGTGACAAAAAAGCGTCCCCCTCAGTCTCTTGGTGTGTGCTCTCTCTCTAGCAGTTAGCAGCCAGTGTGTTACTCTGCAGCCTTATTGCTTGTTTTCGAAGAGTCAGACGAAGACTTTTTAACATGGAGGGTGAACTTGTGGATGTTTCTCAGTGGCCTACGCGACGCGTCTGGATTTAAAAAAAGAAGTTCGCCACATTAGCACTCTTCAAAATGGCGTCCGCGACGGCCACAGAAGCCAGGATTTTACAACAAAACACGGTAAAACAATTATTTCTTTGCTGAGAAAAAATATATTTCATAGCTGACGTTATAGCACAAGTTTTTCTGAGCTTGAGAGTTTCACGAAATGGTCAAATCTGCTGGATTTAAATACCGTATTCTCCAGTGTATTATACGCAGTATTTTTGCTCATTTGAATGTCCTGCGTATTAAACACAGAAGAGTATTATTTATGGATTTTTTCCCATATTTTTAGACCCATTTTTCGCTCTGATTCTTCGTTTTTCATTTTTGGCAAAAATGGTGCAGTACCAGTTTCGGCCGCTATACGGGCGCTGTAGGCAGCAGCCAGCAGAGGACTCAGAGAGTGAAGAGGAAGAGGGGCCACTTCCAGAAGTTTCTACTTGCATGTGTCCGAAAAAAGCCTCCTTTGGTCGGACTGATGACTCTGTCGCTGCCCGCTCCCTGCTGTGGATGTAGCTGTTTTTGTTTGCAAGATACCACTCATAAACCACACCGCGGATTTTTAAATCCAGCTGATTTCACATTTGGTTCAGCTCAGGAGCCCGTCTGCTATAGTGAGGTAAGAAATATATTTTTAAGCGTTTATTTAGCTAAATTTAAAGAAACAAAGCGTCCGGTTTGACCCGCCTGGCGCCTGCATAAAAGTCAGCGAACTTTTTTTTTTAATCCAGCTGATTTGAACATTTCGTTAAACTCAGGAGTACGTCTACTATTAAGTCAGCTAAGAATTATATTTTTTAAGCGTTTATTTAGCTAAATTTAAAGAAAGAAAGCGTCCGGTTTGACCCGCCTGGCGCCTGCCTAAAATTCAGCGAACTTTTTTTTTTTAAATCCAGCTGATTTGAACATTTCGTTAAGCTCAGAAGCACGTCTGCTATGAAGTCAGCTAAGAAATATATTTTTTCTCGCAAAGAAATAATTGTTTTACCGTGTTTCCTTGTGAAGATCTTCGTACTCGCTTGCTTCTGTCGCCGCCATCTTGATTAGGGCAAATGAGGCGCTGACGCGTCGCGTGGTGATGACGCGTATTAAACACCGAGGCGTATTGTGTACGTTTTTTTCTTGTTTATTGTTAATAATTGGACAAAGCGTATTAAACACCGGAGCGTATTTTCCTCCGGTGAATACGGTAAGTAGTTCACCATTAGCACTGTTCAAAATGGCGTCCGTGACGGCCACAGAAATTAAGAACATAAAATAGCTGACAGGGCAGCAAACTTACATACTCAGGAAATCACAAGGAACTCAGGAGACAGAGGCAACAGGAGACAATGCCAGGACAACGATAAACACAGAGATACAGACTTATTTTTGATTTGATTTGATGTTTATTCATTCATTTTAAAAGAACAATACAAAACAGTTTCATCAGATACAAGAATACAAGTAGGATAAAATGAAAGGAGCAGAAAGAAGATGAAATCTTATTATATCTGCCCCTTATTTCACAGTTTGTTCAACCAATGATAACCTTCAAACTACATCACAAAATGAATAACTCTACTTAATTTTTCTAATACACAAACTACATCACAAAATGAATAACTCTACTAAATTTTTCTAACTGTAATACACAAACACACTAAGCTACATCATAAGTACAACATAAGTACACAAACACACTAAGCTACATCATATATAGTTTTTGAGCAAGTCCTTTTTGACCTTTTTCTTAAATGTATACATTGATTTTGCATTTTTAACATCACTCTCCAGAACATTCCACAATCCAACTCCCTGAATTGAGGTAGACCGTCCCTTTAAGCTGGTTCTGAATTGTGGTTTGATGAATATCTGTCCCTTTGAGATTGTAATAACTTTGTCTTTTTATAAAATTTCTTTGGATATTTAAAGGTAATGTGTTATTATGAGCCCTATACATAACTGATAAAATACTATATTCTACCAATTCCTGGAATTTCAATAAATTTAGCTGAAGAAACAAGGTGTTTGATGGGTGACTGAAATGTTTTCTGGTGATTACTCTTACAGCTCTCTTTTGTAAAATAAAAACAGGCTTTGTAATTGTTTTGCACGCTTTTCCCCAAACCTCAATACAATAGATTAAATGTGGAACAATGATTGTGTTATACAACATATACAGAGCTTTATCAATTAAAAAATCCCTGACTTTATATACAGGTACATGAACACACAGCATGACAATCACAAACACCTGGACAACAAAATGGAGGAGATAAGCAAGACAATTAACAGAGAGACCAGGGAGTGTAGGGATGGGGACCCACCACCTGAGAGCAACATGCTTACAACTGTTATCTTGAAGTTCTAGGGTGTAGAGAGCCACAGAAACGGTTATGGTAGGCCGGATTTGGCCCACGGGCCTTGAGTTTGACACATGCGATCTAGTGGTACTAAAAGTAACAAAAGAAGAAAAAAAAAAACAGCCAAATATGTCAGCAGTTTAGCTAACAGACTTTGGAATGGGTACATTTTGTCCTTGTCAAACCTGTTGAAGAGAACCAAACTAAATACTCTGAAACTCAAACAACTTACTGTATAACAGTTCATGCACCGCTAGTTGGCAGTGTAGTGCAAATATTGCATAACTTGCTGCTACCAATTGTTGAATTTAATTAGCGGATTAGAATTAGCTTCCCCTAATTTTCATAAGACATTAGTGCTTTTGAAATTGCGGACCTAAATAAATAAATTAGTGCTTTAGAAATAGCGGAACTAATTTTTGGATTAGCGTTGCCCACCACTGCATTAATACTAGGGTTTCACCTTCACTCCCTCTTGTGCCTGTATTCTAATTAGATGACTGTAACAGATTTTTAAACTATTTTGTGGAAAAGCTTGACAACATCAGGGCAAGTGTTAAATCAGCTCTTGGTGTCACCCTCAGTTCAGTGCCTACAGTGAGCTCCTGGTCCTCATTCACACCCATCACTTTAGAGGATGTGAAGGTTGTTCTAAAAAAGATCAAACCTTCCTCCTGTGTGCTAGATGTTGTCCCCACGTCACTGTTTTTAAAGGTGTCTGATATTGTCAGCCCCCATGTGGCAACATTAATTAACATCTCTCTTTCAACAGGGTCAGTTCCATGTTTTTTTTTTAACAGTTTTAAATCCAATCTTGAAAAAGCCCAATTTGGATCCCACTGAGCTCTGCAACTACAAGCCAGTATCAAAATTGCCTTTTCTTGCCAAAATTTTAGAGAAGTTGGTTACTGCGCAGTTGAACACTTTCTTGCAACGTAATAACATTCTGGACAAGTTTCAATCTGGTTTCTGCAAGATGCACTCCACTGAAACTGCCTTATTAAAAGTATCCAATGACATTTTGATGGCTGCAGACTCTGGTCAGAGCAGTGTATTGATTTTATTGGATCTATCTTCAGCTTTTGACACAGTCGACCACAAAATTCTAATACATCGACTGCAACATGAATTAGGATTTTCTGGAACTGTTTTGAAGTGGTTTTCCTCTTATTTGAACAACAGAAATTTTTCAATGTTTGTGAATAACATACAGTCTAAGACCACTCCGTTAATGTATGGTGTTCCTCAGGGTTCAGTCTTGGGTCCTATTCTGTTCATTATATACATCAACCCCCTTGGAAAGATTATAAATAGCTTCAGAAAAGTCTCTTACCATTTCTATGCTGATGATATCCAACTGTACTGCTCCTTCTATGACTCAGAATTACACAAGTTATCTGATTTAGTAAACTGTGTGTCCCATATTAAGGTGTGGTTAGCCAACAACTGCCTTCAGTTAAATTCTGCCAAGACTGAAACCCTGATCATTGGCCCTGAACAGAAAGTTCCTCGGATCAAGCAACACCTCGGTTCTCTGGGCTCCTCTTCTCAGCCGAGCCTCAGAAACCTTGGTGTCCTGTTTGACCAGTCAATGTCTTTGGACAAACATTCAAAGCTTCTGATAAAAAAAAAACTGCTTTTATCTTCTGAGAAACATTTCTAAACTGATAGCAATGTTATCCAAATCTGACCTGGAGATGATTGTTCATGTTTTTATCTCTTCTCGTTTAGATTACTGTAATTCCCTTTTTACTTGTTTGAATAAATCTGCTGTCGCTCGTGTCCAGTTGGTCCAGAACGCTGCTGCGAGGCTTTTAACAGGAACTAATAGAAGGTCTCACATCACACCAGTTTTATCTGCTCTTCATTGGCTCCCTGTTGAATTTAGAATTAATTTTAAAATTTGGTCTTAACTTTTAGATATTTAAATGGACAGGCCCCCCAGTACATCACTGAAATGTTGATCCCTTATTCTCCAGCCCGCACCCTTCAGTCTTCAGCACTGAACCTTCTAAAGGTCCCTAAGACCCGGTTTAAAACTCGGGGTGACCTTTCCTTTCAGGCCGTAGCCCCCCGGCTGTGGAATGCCCTGCCCCTGTCTCTTCGTGTGACCGTCTCTGTTGATTCCTTTAAAACCCAGCTTAGGACACTTTTATTCAGACAAGCTTTTAGTTAAATGTTTTTATTTAGTGTTTTTATCAGCTGTTCTTGTTTTTTATCAGCTGTTCTTGTTTTTTTTATTAATCAGCTGTTATTATTTCTTTTGTCTATTTTAATCTTTTATTTTTTTTATTTTGTACAGCACTTTGTGATTGTATTTATGATAAGTGCTATATAAATAAAGTTTACTTACTTACTTACTAAAGTGAGTTTTGCACCACACAGTTTTTTGCCATAGCAAATAAGTTCAGCAGCAGCAGTCTGTAGCACTTCTGGCAGGATTTTATTATTTCTACTGGAATAACCACGTAATGCAAAACTGACACTTGGTGTAAATGTTTATAAACCAGGGTTTGCATGAGTGGCTGGAAAGCAGTAATTTATTTTAGTCCTGATCCTGCTTGGACCACTATTAGTTTGTTAATCCAGTCAGGATTAAACCTTCTTTCCAAACTGAGGTTGTTAAAAGAGCTATCCACAACAGGTAATATATTAACTGTTTACATCTTAAACCTGAAGCCTTTGATAGTCTTTACACCTTCAGTTTGTAAAACACTGACCTAGAGTCTCCTTGTTCTAGACTTATTCAGTGTGGGCGAGCAGCTGCAAAACCAAAGCAGAGTGCAATGAGATGCATCCTTACATCTCCGTGGTCCAGGTACAGCTTCTACTCTTCTTTGTCCACAGCGTTCTCCTGGAGACTGCGAGCACGGTCACAAACACACCCTGCTCTGGAAGACGACGTGTTTGATTAGCTGTCAGTCTGCTGAGCTGAGCTGTGACGTGTCCGCCCGCATCAGGTCACAGCAGACTGGGTTTCTCTGTCCTAAAAACAAGAACTGGTTTCTGACGTCTTCCAGAGCATTCTGTGTTTGCAGTGAACTGGGGATTTACACGTCATCCACACACTGGTGTAATGTTACGAGTCCATACTAGTTACTGTACAACAGGTTCATTACAGTTACCTGCTCTCCACATGTACCGTATATAATTATTTAAAACTAACCCACTAGTTACATTGAATAACTCCAACATTTTAAACCACATTTCCCATTACTTTCAAATTGCAACTTAAAGTTGTTTAAATCGTATAAAATGCTGTTTTTTGTGCTTTGACAGATTTTGGCCTTCATTCTAATCAGAAACATTCCAGGCTACGTCCGCTCTGTTTATAGCTCATTCTTCTC
Organism: Garcialebias charrua; assembly: GCA_038048925.1. Classification (NCBI taxonomy): domain Eukaryota; kingdom Metazoa; phylum Chordata; class Actinopteri; order Cyprinodontiformes; family Rivulidae; genus Garcialebias; species Garcialebias charrua. The sequence continues at coordinate 8,901 of JBBPBX010097965.1, forward strand.
GTGGTTTGGAAAGATCTCCTTGGAGGTAAGTCAGTCTGGTAGCAGAGGCTAATCCAGAGGTGGGCAATATATGGCCCCAGGGCCAAAAGTGGCCCTTAGACAATCTCTGTCCGACCCTCAATATTTTTAAAGGGGACCAAATGTAGGATATACAGTATAATTTTTTGTGGTTTATCTGTGGGCTATCCAGACCATTTTCAGTCAATTTTATACACAAAATAATGCTTAGATTAAAAAATATCCCCTTTCTAATTCTGCCAAATTTCACTTCCGTTCTAAACGACCGGTTTATGAATAATGAGGTCTGAAAGCCACGCCCTACAAAGACCTATTTACATTAACTACGCCCTCTGCAACAGCCAGTATCTCTAATATGTTGTTATTTTAAAATTAGCTCTTTTTTATTACTCATTTGACTTACTGTTAGTGCTAGTAGCTTAAGATAACTTACCAAAAGCCCTCTGCGTGCGCCGCCATTTGCAGCTCCTTTTTTTAGCATTAGCTCCGAGGCTAATGATAGCTTTTCCTCTCCGAGCGGGCGGTGTGCTCCGCTCGTTGCATGCGGCGCTTGTTGGAGCGTGCTTCAGTCCACACACAAAGTTCACAGAATGTCTCCAGTTAATTTATCCGCATGAGGCAACTTTTGACCGGACCCCCGGACGTCAAAAGTCAGTAGCTCGCAACAACTCCCGCACGCAGATGGTGTCTTCGCCGGCGGTCTGCAAAACAAAAGGCTTAAAAAAAAAAAAAAAGGAAATCCGCGACCGTGACGCGAACCTGTGTCCTTCGGATGACGAGTCCGGTTCATTACCTCTGGGCCAACCGTGCAGTTGTGCAAAAACAGACTTTCGTCGTATAAGAAATAATCACAACCACCTACATTTAGAACGCTGAAGTTTTGATTAGATTTTGATGAAGTGAAAGGTATTCTTAAAATAAATAAGTTGCTAATCTGAAAATATATCGATCAGTGGTGCTTGATGGCTCTTTTTTATTACTCATTACGCGAAGAGAGTGTGTGTGTGCACAGTTTTCTGCCGGCTTCGCGTTGGGAGCGATATTACACTAAAAATTGAACTAAAACGTAAAAATAACAATTATAAAGTATTATTATGTCGATGTATATATCTAGTCTCACCCCGATTTCTCCGAAACAAAAGGCTTTAAAAAAAAGGGGGGAAAAAAAAAGATGCCGTTGACGGGACGCGATCTCCGCTCTCCTGCGTGGCGGTCAAGTGTCGTAACCGCTCAACCAAACTGACAGTTGTGCAACAGTAGTCCTTCATCATATAAGAAACAAGTCCAAACCGCTAGAGTGTGTGTGCACAGTTTCAACGAGACAGAGTTCATTCAAACAAGGTAATAAAACATTCTGGTTTTACTCGAGATGTGCTGCATGGCTGGAGCAGGGCAAACCCCTAGCCCCCCTCTTTGCGACCCACCATTCGAGCCTCTCAGCGAGATTAAGATAAATCTTCTATCTTATAAAACTGCTCTTCTCCTGGCTCTTTGCTCGGCGAAACGCGTGGGTGACCTCCATGCATTATCTGTACACCCAATGTGTACCAGATTCGCCCCTGATGGGTCAAAGGTCACATTAAGGCCTAATCCCGCATATACTCCCAAGGTCCTGACCCTGAACCATAGGAGTCTGGACTTTGATCTCTCCTCCTTTCCACCTGCCCTTGTCCTCACTCAGGAACAGGAAAGGCTACAGGCTCTCTGTCCAGTGAGGGCTTTACGCACCTACATGCAGAGGACAGCCGAATGGAGGAAAACAACCCAACTGTTCATCTGCTTTGCCGCACCTGCTACAGGAAAGGCCCTATCAAGACAGCGCCTCTCACATTGGGTGACGGAGGCCATTAAGAGGGCATACGGTAGCAAGGGTCAACAAGTGCCCCCTGGAGTCCATGCTCACTCAACCAGGGGCTTGGCCACTTCCTGGTCATTGTTCAAGGGCGTGTCAGTTGCAGACATTTGTGCTGCTGCGAACTGGAGCTCTTTAAACACTTTTGCAAAGTACTACAGTTTGGATGTTACTGCGTGTGACGTCACTCAGGCTGTTCTTTCTAATACACAATAGAAAGTAGCTTTGAGATGCCTTCTGGTCAATGGCAGACGTTTTCACACTAACAGGCATTTTACTGAGCATTTCAAGGGCGTGAATGAATTACGTTCCCATAGCAAGTATGTTGCACCGAGAGACCGAACTGAAAGGGAACTGAAAGTTATGCACCATAACTCATGTTCCCTGAAGGAAGGGAACGAGGTGCAACATAGCTGGCCCTTTTCAATGCTGAAAGCTCGGTGTAGTGCAAATCTTTGAGGAAGATGGAGGGGCGTCAGTCGCCTAAGTACCTAAAGGGCGGTACCTCTGGGGGGGCGCAATTCCCATAGCAAGTATGTTGCACCTCGTTCCCTTCCTTCAGGGAACATGAGTTATGGTGCATAACTTTCAGTTTTTGAGATGCACCTTTAGATAAATACAATATGCCATTACATAAGGGCAGATTACCAACAGGATGTACACTTTGTTTTGTCATGTGATGTTAAGGCCAGGTAGAAAATAATCTTCATTAAGATAAGATGCACTTACGTATTTAACTGTATTTCACGCCACCTGTTTTGTAAATGTTAATTCACTGGCTCATATTTAAGTAAGCTTAAGAAGAGGAAGAAGGTATTAAATGTATAAATAATTCTTTCCCTTTACTGCTGCAGCTGTGGTCAAGGTAAAGTGGGATGAAAAGCAATAAAGGAACCATTTAAAAAAAATAAAAATAGCGCTCCAGAGAGTTAAATGACTAAATGTAATAAAGGTTCAGTGTTGGAACTTTTACAATTTGTGTCTTACAAATTGTGATGATCTGTGTAAGCATCATGTTCTATTAATAAGCAAGATACCCAGAGTTCTGGCCAAGACATGAGAGACCAAACAGTTGAGTAAAGGTAAGTGTTACATTTACAATATGTGAATAACTGGGACACTGGAGGGAGCTGCAGGAAAGGAGATAGGGCAAGTATAGTTTTTTAATGTATTTATTGTCCAGAAATATGATTAGTTACTCTTGGTTATCTCTTCTTTATTTCACTGGTCAGAAGTTAGATGACCAGGGTATTCCAAGGCAATGGAGCAGACTAAGGAGACCAAGTAAATGATGAATGAGGACTGAGAGTGGCAAGATGGCCAGAACTTAAGGCTGGATGGATACGTGTTTGCTGGTTGTATCATGGAGGATGTTGTAGGTGGCAGTTCCTGGAGGAGGATCCAAGGAGACTAATGGTGCAAGGCCAAGAGAAGTTTCGAGGGTTACCCAGGGAGCAAGGAATTGTTCAGCAGACGCTATGAGGAACACAAGGAAATCACAGGTTAGTGTAAGCTTTGGAAATAAGGATCTCAACAAGAGCCATACACAGTGTTGTACAATGTTCCAGTAAAGTTTAGCCGGTTCAAACAGCCTTACATATTGTAGGTTGTCATCACCTACTGGATACAACTGTGGTTAACTGGCTCCTCCCTGTCACTCTGGAGCTGCAAGAAGTGTTAGTGGATGGAAAAAAAAACAAACACCACAGTACCCCTCTCTCAAGAATTGCCGCTCTGTTATCTTAAACGTTTTTCAGGGTGGGCTTTGTAGAAAGAGAAGATGAGACTGGGGTCTAAGATGAATGAATGGGGAATCCATAATCTCTCCTCCAGACTGTATTCATCCCAGTTGACCAGGCATTGAAAGTCACACCCTCTGCTGCAGACATCCAGGATGCGGTGGACAATGAATTCTGAAAGGTTATCAATGATCCTGGTTTCAACAAAACTGGTTTTAGCTGAGATACATGGAATGTAGGGTGGATTCTCATGGATGGG
>JBBPBX010097966.1:0-12768 GCA_038048925.1 Garcialebias charrua
GAAGAGAGGGGCGGAGCTGTCAACTGACCACTACCTGGTGGTGAGTTGGCTCCGATGGTGGGGGAGGATGCCGGTCAGACCTGGCAGACCCAAACGTATTGTGAGGGTCTGCTGGGAACGTCTGGCAGAGTCTCCCGTAAGACGGAGCTTTAACTCCCACCTCCGGGAGAGCTTTGAACACGTTCCGAGGGAGGCGGGGGACATTGAGCCCGAGTGGGCCATGTTTCGCGCCTCTATTGTCGAGGCAGCTTATCGGAGTTGTGGCCGCAAGGTTGTTGGTGCCTGTCGTGGTGGCAACCCTCGAACCCGGTGGTGGACACCGGCGGTGAGGGATGCTGTCAAGCTGAAGAAGGAGTCCTATTGGGCCTTTTTGGCCTGTGGGACCCCGGAAGCAGCAGATAGGTACCGGCAGTCCAAGCGGCATGCGGCTCGGGTGGTTGCTGAGGCAAAAACTCGGGCGTGGGAGGAGTTCGGAGAGGCCATGGAGAATGACTTCCGTACGGCTTCGAGGCGATTCTGGTCCACCATCCGGCGTCTCAGGGGGGGAAAGCGGTACGCGACCAACACCATTTATGGTGGGGATGGCGTGCTGTTGACCTCAACTCGGGATGTTGTGAGTCGGTGGGCGGAATACTTCGAAGACCTCCTCAATCCTACTGGCACGTCTTCCACTGAGGAAGCGGAGCCTGGGGACTTTGGGTCGGGCTCTCCAATCTCTGGTGCTGAGGTCGCCGAGGTGGTTAAAAAGCTCCGCGGTGGCAAGGCTCCGGGGGTGGATGAGATTCGTCCTGAGTTCCTTAGGGCTCTGGATGTTGTGGGGTTGTGTTGGCTTACGCGACTCTGCAATATCGCGTGGACATCGGGGGCAGTTCCCTTGGATTGGCAGACTGGGGTGGTGGTTCCCCTATTCAAAAAGGGGGACCGTAGGGTGTGTTCCAACTATAGAGGGATCACACTCTTAAGCCTCCCTGGTAAGGTCTATTCAGGGGTTCTGGAGAGGAGGGTCCGTCGGATAGTCGAACCTCGGATTCAGGAGGAGCAGTGTGGTTTTCGTCCTGGTCGTGGAACACTAGACCAGCTCTACACCCTCAACAGGGTCCTGGAGGGTGCGTGGGAGTTTGCCCAACCAGTTTACATGTGCTTTGTAGACTTGGAAAAGGCATTCGACCGCGTCCCTCGGGGGGTTCTGTGGCGGGTACTCCGGGAGTATGGGGTACCAGGCCCATTGATATGGGCTGTTAGGTCCCTGTACGACCGGTGTCAGAGCTTGGTCCGCATTGCCGGCAGTAAGTCAGGCTCGTTTCCGGTGAGAGTTGGACTCCGCCAAGGTTGCCCTTTGTCACCGATTCTGTTCATAACTTTTATGGACAGAATTTCTAGGCGCAGCCAAGGTGTTGAGAGGATCCGTTTTGGTGGCCTTAGAATCGCTTCTCTGTTTTTTGCAGATGATGTGGTCCTATTGGCTTCATCAGCTCGTGATCTACAGCTTTCGCTGGAGCGGTTTGCAGCTGAGTGTGATGCGGCCGGGATGAGGATCAGTTCCTCCAAATCCGAGGCCATGGTCTTGAGCCGGAAAAGGGTAGCGTGCCCTCTCCGGGTCGGGGAGGAGGTCCTGCCCCAAGTGGAGGAGTTTAAGTATCTCGGGGTCTTGTTCACGAATGAGGGAAAACTGGAGCGTGAGATCGATAGGCGGATAGGTGCAGCATCCGCAGTGAAGCGGGCGCTGTACCGGTCTGTCGTGGTGAAGTAGAAGTAGTGATCAGCCCTTTGTGAATAGCAAACAACCCTTTGGGTTGTTTTTACAATGGGTGCTAACGATCCATTGTTAAGATGATGGTCATCCATCATGTGAGCAACTGGTTTCAGCAGTCACCAGGAAACTGGTTGATCCACTTTGAGAGGGTGCTAAGACTGAGCTGAATATCAGACTTAGCTTTTTTAGAGTTTTCTACCTGGATTATTGAGCATGTATCAGGGGAAAATTAAACATGTTTTAAAATCAATTTTGGAGCATTTAGAATTGATTCTGAATCGCCAAGACAAAGAATCTAGATTTAAAAAAACAATTTTTTCCCTTCATCCTTATTGACATATAACAGTTTGAATTATGTAGGTGGTGCACTGAAGTCAAAATTTACACAACAATATCAATGCGTTTAGAACTGCTCCCTGATGACGCAGAATAAATCTGGTACAGATCGAATGATGTATCACTGAGATCTAACAGTTTGAATAATCTAGGGGCGCTCTAGAGTCATATGTTGATCCACAATATCAATGCGTGTAGACATGCTCACTGATGAAGTACAATAAATCTCGTGCAGATCGGATAATTTATCTCTGAGATATACCACGCTGAACAAGTTTCTGGTGTTATCTCACATGCTAACGGGTGATGCTAATGCTAAGCTAACTAGCATGCTAAGCTAACACCTTCTTTTCCAACCAAACTTACACAGGTGACTCAACAGACCACGCTGAACAAGTTTCTGGTGTTATCTCACATGCTAACGTGTAATGCTAATGCTAAGCTAACTAGCATGCTAGGCTAACACCTTATTTTCCAACCAAACTTACACAGGTGACTCAACAGACCACGCTGAACAAGTTTCTGGTGTTATCTCACATGCTAACGGGTAATGCTAATGCTAAGCTAACTAGCATGCTAGGCTAACACCTTATTTTCCAACCAAACTTACACAGGTGACTCAACAGACCACGCTGAACAAGTTTCTGGTGTTATCTCACATGCTAACGGGTGATGCTAATGCTAAGCTAACTAGCATGCTAGGCTAACACCTTATTTTCCAACCAAACTTACACAGATGACTCAACAGACCACACTGAACAAGTTTCTGGTGTTATCTCACATGCTAACGGGTGATGCTAATGCTAAGCTAACTAGCATGCTAAGCTAACACCTTATTTTCCAACCAAACTTACACAGGTGACTCAACAGACCACACTGAACAAGTTTCTGATGTTATCTCACATGCTAACGGGTGATGCTAATGCTAAGCTAACTAGCATGCTAGGCTAACACCTTATTTTCCAACCAAACTTACACAGGTGACTCAACAGACCACGCTGAACAAGTTTCTGGTGTTATCTCACATGCTAACGGGTGATGCTAATGCTAAGCTAACTAGCATGCTAGGCTAACACCTTATTTTTCAACCAAACTTACACAGATGACTCAACAGACCACGCTGAACAAGTTTCTGGTGTTATCTCACATGCTAACAGGTGATGCTAATGCTAAGCTAACTACCATGCGCACTTGAGTCAAATGTTAGTCCACCATATCAATGTGTAAACAAGGCTCACTGTTGATGCACAATAAATCTTGTACAGATCGGATAATGTATCACTGAGATATAACTGTAGTAATAATATAGGGGGCGTTGTGGAGTAAAAATTTACACAACATTATCAATGTGTGTAGAAGTACTCACTCATGAACCACACTAAATCTCGTGCAGATCGGATAATGTATCACTAAGATATAACTGTAGTAATAATATAGGGGGCGCTATGGAGTAAAAATTTACATACTATTATCAATGTGTGTCGAAGTGTTCACTGATAAAGCACAATAAATCTCGTGCAGATCGGATAATGTATCACTAAGATATAACTGTAGTAATAATATAGGGGGCGCTATGGAGTAAAACTTTACATACCATTATCAATGTGTGTCGAAGTGTTCACTGATAAAGCACAATAAATCTGGTTCAGATCGGATGATGTATCACTGAGATATAACTATAGACATAATGTAGGGGGCGCACTTGAGTCAAAAGGTGTGAAATTTATGACCAAAACTACCTTTTGATCCAAAATGGCCGACTTCCTGTTGGTTTTGGACCAGGGTTCCAAGAGACTTTTTTGTAGGTCCTGACAATTTACACATGTATACCACGTTTCATAATTCTGGGATAAAGCATGGCTGGGGGCTGATTTTTAAACTAAATTCTAGGGGGCGCTCTGGAAGAATCAGGCCACGCCCACTACATATTGGACTGCAGTCCTGTCGAGGGATGGATAAATATAGATCTTAGTGAATTTGGTGTAGCTGGGAGCTTATATTAGGAAGTTATTTTAGCTTGATGTTTCATGATAATGGCAATCGGTGAAAGGGGTATTGATCGTCTTGATCCCCCAAGTAAAATACTAACAACGATAAGAGAAAAAACATTTGACCACTTGACTGTTCTATAAAATTGTTTTCTGAATTATTTCAACACTTCAATGGTTAAAATTGTGGAATTTACACATTGCCTGTTCAAACATAGAAGAGATATGCTAGGTGAAGTAGTGTAGTGCTCTGGTTCACCTCTGGGGGGCGCTGTGTCATACAGTTAATAAAGTCGTTTTTTTTTTTCAAATCTTTATTTATGACTACCGTACTTAAAATACAACAATGCAAGATATACACACAAGAACATTGAACATGTCAAAAAATAAAAAGTAAGAAAAAAGAAGGAAATAAATAATAATAAAAGAAAATAATGGTGTTTTTGAGATATTGGTGGCTCGTCCGAGTTCCTAGAACGATTATTAAGTTGTTTTGTGTAGCTTCTTGTTACGGTGTTGTTGGCATAGTTTGCATCCTGTTGTGGACTTATGGAATAGTTTTGGCTGGGGAGTGTCTAAGAGATTGCTAATCGTGGCATTGTCTGGTGCGTTTCCCGTTAGAATTATTCTTTCTTTCACTTTTGAACGTATGCTGGAAGCTGCTGATGAATGGATGGTTGTGGTTGTGAGACGTTTCATTACGTGTCGCGTGGCTGCATGCATTTTTCATTGTTGTGACCGCCGTGTCACCTCTGCTTCATTTTATTACATCTGCGGGTTGCTGTTGGAGGTCTGTTTCACACATTATTCTGCTGCTCCATTTTACCTAATCTGTTACAACGTGTTGGCCGAGGTTCGGGTGAAGCCCACTAAGCTTTTGGACCGGACAGGATCCGGTTCCGAGTGACGTAAAGTCCGTTGTTTAAACAGTTAGCGTGCTGCCTTCTTTGGGGGGCGTGGGAGTTAGCCTGGATGTGTTGAGCTCATTTACAGAGTTTTCTGCGGTGTAAAAATACGTTTATTTTGTGAAAGTGTGTCCAGTTCTTTGGGTCGGGCTAGTCGTTAGCGGTACCGAGACAAGATGGCTGCTTAAAACGCTGTGATTGGTCCATTGTGTGTTGTGTTCAAAAAAGTTGGTTCTGTTAGACTGCTGGTTGTCAGATTCATTTTTGCACACATTTCTGACAGTTTATTTGTGTTGTTTGAGTTCTATGCACGTGATATCGTCGAAGACTGGCTTGACCGTGGTGTTTTGCGATATTTATGACTGTTTTAGAACGTTAAAAAGTCCGTTCCACGCTCTTGTTCGACCGACCACAGGTCCGTGAACACAACGCTTGAACGGCGCGTCACACGTGGGCGGCGTTAGGTTTGGAAGACACAGTTTCCCATGAACACTTGGGTTTTAGAACTACAGTTCTGTCTTCGCTGTGATTGGTCGGTTACTCTGTAAGTGTTGACGCTTGCGGGGTGGGGGAGCCCACTCCTCGTCGACTTTCACTTCGGTATACCTGCTCTTACAGGCTTCATGCTTGTTTGTCCGTTACTATCTCTGAAAAGACTGTTTCATCGCGGTGTTTTTGGGATTTTAATGGGTGGATTGAGTCTGTTGCTCTGTTGACTGCCGATCGCCATGTGACCAGGTCACGTGACGCCGGGAGCTGCAGCTCCTTTATGGGTCCGACTTTAATTTTCTTTTAAACGCAGTTTAAAAGATTTCACAGTTCAACCAATGTTTCTCACATCGTTTCGTATTTTGTGAGGCTGGGGTTCGAGAGTTTTGTCACGTCAAAGCTCTGGATATTTCTGATTGATGCTTTTGACCCGTTGTTAGACGTCTGTGAATGTTTGGCAGCTCACGGCTGCGCTCACAGGTGATAACAGCGCCTCTATAGCGGTCAGAAAGAGAATTGCGGTCGCTGTGATAAACTTATCCAGCGCTGCACACCCCCACCTGCTGGGTGCTGGTTGCATTAGACTACAGTTTGATGCAATTCAGTCTGAGGTCAACTTTCCTGTTTTTTTTTTTTAAATAGGGTGTATGGAGTACAGTTGACGTAACACACTCACAGCACCTTTTCATTTGATTTTCACATATAATCAAATGTTGATGGCAGTACAGTTACACAGATTTAATACAGACTTGTCTGCTTTTTGATAAAACTTGACACTTTTATCATTGATTCTGTGCAAAACAAACTGTCTGTTTTTTATTTTATTTTAAACTGCAAGGTTAAAATAACACACATGAGGCGTCCTTTGTTTTGATTTTCACAAAACTCTCACGACAGCCGTTTTTGTTTGACCTTGTCACAGGTCGACAAGTTAATAGGAATCACTGATTTTTATTTAATTTCACATTTTGGACTCCATGTTGACTGCCGCAGGCATCACATGGTGAGACTGCACACTGTGAAATAAGCCCACTTTACTTGATTTTTCACAGAAAATCAGTACAAAGATGGACGTTCAAACAGGTGCATCAACAAATTGTGGGCTTGTTTCATCATTTCATAGGTGCTTAGCTGCTAAGAACGTCCTACAGGAACCAGGTGAACATCCCCTGGTGTTTTACGACAGGCTCCTCTCTGCCTGCACAAAGGACAAAACTGTCCCTGGCTTAGAGGAAGATGAGGAGTTTAAAAGTCGTTTCACTTTGAATCTGATACCTTTCATAATGAAATGTGTTCGCTTCAATGTTAATTGCAAAGAGAGTACCATGGCAGAAATTAAACAATGTGCTATGGAATTTTTTGACATGCTCGAACAGCGAAAAACACCCTCAGTGGTGTGCCCAGGTCAAAAGGTCACATCCCACTCGCAGGAAGTAGAAGAGGTTCCCTCTCCTTCAGAGTGCGAGAGGTCACAGGTTTTTCATAATAACAAACAACAGCATGGTGCTACGAGCTGTAAAAGTGACTCTGATCGGTTCACGGGGAGTTCTGAACCCCCTGCCCCTCAGGTTGAAAACCTTGAGATGAGCAGAGAACCACACAAGGTAGGTGTTCGCCCTCTGGATGAACCCGGATGGTTCGGATCGAACCAAAAGAGTTCTCTCATGGATCTCACAGTGGGTGAGATTCGAAGGCGGATGTCTGGGAACCGTGACCCTTTGAAAAATGGTCTGTCCCAACATGTACCCACGAGAAGCGGCCCTCCTGCCCCTCGAACTGCACAGTTCGAGACATGCAAAGAGTCACACATGCTCCAGATTATGGAAACGGCGCCTCCGCGCGTGGACGTGACTGAGGTTGTGAGTTGTTTGTCAAATGATTTGAATGTTACAGTGGTTGACCAAGCTGACACAACGTGTGACGTTGTCCTTGATGATAACACAAACAACGTTGTTCATCCTGATGAAGCGACGCGCAGCACTGCCTTTTGCAACAACTCAGTGCACACAGTTGACAACAACAACGTCAACACTGACATAAATGCTGACAGCAAACAAATTGCTGATGATCAGCGTCCTGAAAGTCCAGATGCTGACAGCAAACAAATTGCTGAAAATCCACATCCTGAAGGTCATGAGGCAGACAGCCATCATGATGCTGACAGCGACGACGATTACACAGACAGAGTCACACGTACACAGAAACGTGTGGAAAAACCTGAATGGTTTCTGTGTAACTTTATAAAAAGGGGAATAGCTAAGAGAGCTTACCTGCCACTCACATTGGAAGGGGTCCTCGCGCAAGAAGCACTCCTGGTTTGCGGCTCAGACGTGTCTATCATGTCAGCCAAACTGTTTGAGGAGCTAAGGACCGCCGCTAACGATGTTGACAGGCAAATACCCTTTGTGAAAGACACTTATGGTGAGCAACAAGGCCTCGCAAAGACGAGAACATCCCTAATAGCCATGGTTCACATGCAGATTGGCGAAATGTCACTATACCACCCGGTGTATGTGTCTGATCATGACTCGCTCCAGACTCCATTTGTGGTTGGCCAGGATTTTATAAATCGCTTTGAAGCGATTATAAATTATGGCAATCAGACAATGTGGGCCACAGTGAGCAGTCCACTGCCAATCGTGGTGCCTCCCCAAGGTCAGGACACTGACTGTCTAACAGCAGGTACCGCTGTGGCCACAATGGATTCCCCAACCGAGACCACAAGCCCGGTAAGTGTACCTTCATATACAGGTGAGACAGAGGAGACTCAACAATTGGACCAGACTCTGGCCCATCACGAGGACCTCCTCTGCGAGCTGACACCTTCAGCACTCCCTGACCACTTCCTACCACAGGTAGAAGAGGGTGTGGTGATCCAAGGGTCCCACACCGTTGACGCTGTACTGTCCTGTGGGACAGATAATTCGGCAAACAGCCAAGCTTTCAGTGAAGTCTTGGTTCAAGGACATCTGAGCCCACAAGGTGACAGTCTACTACACGCTGGCAGTCACTTGGACTTCATTGTTACAGATTTTGAGGATCCCTCCTCAAACAAAAGGGGGGCAAACCCACACTTCCTACCACAGGTAGAGGACGGTGTAGAGATCCAAGGATCACACACCGGAACGCTGTGCTGTCCTCTGGGACAGGTAATTCGGCTATCAGCCAAGCTTTCAATGAAACCTTGGTTCAAGAGCATTTGAATCTAGAACTACTCAGCAATGACATAGTTCTTACAGACTCAAAGAGCACCTCTTCATTCATGAAGTGGGAAGACACACATCACAACGACAGAGACACGCCTGCCACTTGGCGCCAACAGTTGTGACACACCTGAATTACGCAGAAAGAGGTAAACGTACAGAGATACGTTGGCCGAAACCGGAAAGATTCCTGTGTACTGTCTACTCTAAACTGCGCAAACAGCATAAACTAAACAATGGCATCCTAACTCGTGCCCATGGACGGACGTCCACACCCGTGCGCGTGGTCCCTCATGACCACAGGGGGGTGATGTTAGGCCATGCCCATGTCAAGGACAAAGATTTCAATAACCCCACAAACGACAAAGATCTCGCAAACTCACAGACTTCATGGGAAAACAAGGTCGTCCAAGCACAGGATAGTAAATAAACTAAACAGTTTAAACTATACTAGTTGCGAAAAGAAACCGTTCCAACTAGAACTTAGAAACGCTAAGCATAAAACCCACAACAAAAACTAACCTTAACAACCGTTTAAATCTGCAGGATTTAATTGACATCGGTTATAAAGCTAAGAACTGTTTTTCTTGTGTGTGACACGTTGGAATCTGACGACCAGAGTGAGTTTGACGTAGTGAAACGTTGTTTTTAGTTGCTTGATTGCTACTTTTGTGTTATTGAAGTTGTTATTGTTTTCTGAACACTCCCAGCCAAAAGAGGTTTTGATTGTTGATTAGTTGAAGACTTAAATGGATTTAACTATGCCAACATGCTGTTCATTTTGTTAAAGATCTCAATCTTTGAAGAGTCATTGTAGATCAATACTACTTAAGGTACTATAATCTACACTGACCTCCCAATCATTTAGGTAGAACCGATGCGATCGTTTCTATTCTAGATCTATTCATTTTGATGAGTCTCGCCATAGACTTCAAAATTTATAGGGAATACCAAATCTTGCGTCGTTCGTCTAAAAGACAACAGACATTTAGACCAAACTAGTTTCATTTTTTATTTTAGTTTAACCTAAACTAAATAATGAATGGAGGAATAGTTTGAAAGAAGAGGCCTTCGTTACAGAAGCCCTCCACATTTCTATAGGTATAGATCCCTATATCTGATTTTTACAGCATTGATCCACCCCTTAATTGGTAATTGTAGCTGATCTAATCCATGATAGCTTACATACCAGGTGCATATAGGTAAGGCCTAATGTAAAATCCCAATCATAAGCCCACCTAAAACCACATAATTGCATGACACATTGAACCAGGGTGGCACCGACTGGAAGCCATCCAGCCTGCAACCTTCGATGTGGGGACCTGCTGATCCAACGTTGGTCTTCAACCTTCATCCAAGGGCCGCCTCCTCTGCTTCAATCGAGGGATCCCCTCTACATGCTGATTAAAAACCATTCTTGCTGATGAAATCAATAACCCCCATCGTTGTGGATTTACCGTTGTGGATTATAAGACTTTGTTTCCAAGGGATCACAGACTCAGTTTTCCATGGGTTAACAGACTATGTTTTCCAAAGGATTGAAAGCTTACCGCAATGGGATTACCTACGAACAGTATGGAATTTTCCAAAAACATTATGGGAGTATAATTTTGAACTTTTTTTTTTTGTATGGGAAAGACTGCTACCCTGGTTGTTTCAAAATAATCAACTTCAGCTAACTTAGCTTTCATCTTCCTCCTATTTCTTATTTTTCATAAGCTATTAATCTGTCAAGTAATGTGCCAACAGTTAAATCCTAACTGTCTGTTTGTTTTAATTTGAATTCTTGTCAACGTAGTTATTAAATCAGAGCTAATATCGATACAAATGTTTAATGTAATTTTTGTGATAGTTTCAATAAAAGGTCTATTTTTTTGGTAGACCAACATAAGTTGAAGCCTCTCGTGAAATTACATTTTTCCTAATTACAGTAAAAGCAATTTAGTATCGGAAAAAGGAAGAACTCGCGCATTGGTGGCAGTTTGTGCAGATAAACTTGCTCAGACCTGCGCATCTACAATAATGGTGGTCCAGTAAGTGTTTAAATACCTTACAGTTACATTATTTCATTACAGTTTAAACTATATTAGTTGCTAAAAAGAAACAATTCCAACTAGAACTTAGAAACACTAAGTCTAAAACCCACAACAAAAAACTAACCTTAACAACCGTTTAAATCCACATGATTTAATTTGACATCGGTTATAAAGCTAAGACCTGTTTTTTGTGTGTGTTGCATGTTGGAATCTGATGACAGAAGTGAGTTGAATCAGTTGAATTGAGACTGTGAGGTCTCAGAACTTCCAACATCAGTAGAGAGGAGAGGGATGCGCTCACCACTCTTAGCTAGGACAAAAACAGCATAATTCTCCAAGCAGACAAAGGAAGGCGCACAGTGATTTTGAACCAGAAAGACTATCATGAGAAAGTTATGTCACTCCTTAGTGACGTAACCACTTATGAACCGCTGAAAAGAGATCCAGGAAGTGGTTACAAGAAGAAGTTGATAGATTGCCTGAAATTTTTGAAGCAGAACAAGGCTATTGACTGTATTCTATACCATAGACTGTACCCAGGGGAGGCCATACCAAGTCTGTATGGTTTACCCAAAATCCACGAGCAAGGTGTACCGACCAATTGTTAGCATGATTAACTCAGTCACTTACAATGTTTCCAAATATCTGGCAACTGTACTCATCCCTTTAGTTGGTAGCTCAAAACACCACATACAGAACACCATGGACTTTGTGGATAAGGTGATGGATGTCATCATGGAGACTGATGAAACAATGATCTCTTTTGATGTCACATCACTCTTTACGTGCATTCCTCTTGATGAGGCAGTAGAGGTGGTCTGTTTAATGTTAAAATCAGACACAACTCTGAACAGCAGGACTATGTTTTCCACAAAGCAGCTGTGTCAACTCTTGAAACTGTGCCTGCAGTCAACCTACTTCACTGGGGAGCAATATTATAGGCAGAAACATGGGTGTGCTATCGGGTCTCTAGATTATAATAATAATAATGAATTAAATTTATAACGCGCTTTTCATTAGTGAAAATCTCAAAGCGCTACACACATTGAATGCTACACACATTCATACACCGGTAGCGGCAGACTACCATGCAAGGTGCTTTCCAGTCCTACCGGACAGATTAATCCTATTGTTGCCAACCTGTACATGGAAGAGGTAGAAAAGAGAGCCTTGACGTCCTTTTCAGGGAGACCACCAAGTCATTGGTTCAGGTATGTTGACGACACCTGGGTTAAAATTAAATCTCAGGAAGTCCAACATTTCACTGATCACATCAACTCTGTGGATAAATATATCAAGTTCACACGAGAAGATGTAAAAAATGGCAGGTTGGCTTTCTTGGACTGTGAGGTCTCAGTTTCTGATAGAGGAAATTTGCAAACTGAGGTGTACAGCAAACCCACCCACACAGACCAGTATATACAGTTTGACTCCCATCACCCTCTGGGGCACAAGTTAGGAGTCATCACAGAGCAGACAGCATCCCCACCAACTCAGGAGCCAGACAGAAGGAGAAAGCACACACAAAACAGGCTCTAGAGAAATGTGGATACCCTAACTGGGCCTTCCTGAAAGCAGAGAGGAAACCCAAACAGGACTCCAGCCAGCCATGAGGTGAAAAGAAGGAACCTAGACCCAGACCAGTGGTCATTCCAGATGTTGCGTGAGTTTCAGAGACATTGAGACGTTTATTTTCCAAACACAATGGCCCTCATGCACGAACCGTTCGTACGCACAGATTTGTTCTTATACTGTGCGTACGAGTGATTTAGGATCATTTGTGGCATCCAACAATGTTTTCGTATCCTAGGATTTTTTTCAGATACGAACAAAATTTACGTGTGGTCCAGACCTGTCGTATATTTTACGAGCAGTAGTCTGCTGTTATCCAGACGGCCTTTTCTCCACTAATAACTTTATATTTCGTTATTTAGAAAATATTTTGAGTTTAAAAACAATTAAATGCAACCACACATATTGGTTTAATTAAAGCGGCTTCAACACCCCCCCCACGTCCACCACCTTGCGCCACCCGCGCGCCCGCGCCACTCATGTCGA
>JBBPBX010097967.1:0-12767 GCA_038048925.1 Garcialebias charrua
TTCCATTTATAGATGGCCTCCCTTCACACCTTATAGCCATCCTCTCACTCCAATATTTTTTTTTTATTTTTTATTTTTATTTTTTTTTTTATTTTTTTTTTATTTTATTTTTTTTTTTTATTTTTTTTTTTTTTTTATTTTTTTTTTTTTTTTTTTTTTAATAGAGAAAGAAAGAAAAGAGAAAGTGAGACAACAAAACAAAACAAAACAACAAAACAACAATTGTCCACAGAAAGAGCACAAGGCAAACACACCAAACCTCCGTCCACAATCCTGCAAAGCACATGACAGAACACAACAACGAAACATACAAGCATAAAGACTGATAATATTCATGACCTTGCAAATATTTCTATAAATACACATACCCATACCTACAAATATATATACAATATACATACATATATATTTATATTCATTTATATACCCATCTACATACATCTACTATACATCCCTGCATCCATTTGTGTGTGGTTGTGAGCATGCATAAGTGAATGAGGTTCCTCCAATAGAACATTTAGTAGCGACTGTGAAGCATCAGAGACCCGTCCCCCCAAAGCCCGAGACAGACGAAGGGGCGATCAAAGCCCAAGACCCCAGGAAGGACCCCGAGCCCAGAGTCCCCAGGACCACCCGAACAGGACGAGCCACTCGTCCACTCCCCAGATCCGACCAAGTGGAAGAACCGGACGAACCCCACCAGGGACCACACACAATGACCCCCCGGGGTCAACAGCGACAATACACAGGCCCCCGCCGGAGCCCGCTGCACCGACGTAGCCCCAGGGCCGGTCACCGAGGCTCGGGCACCGGGGACGCCCATCCCTCAGGTCCAGACCTGACAGGACCAGAGGACCCGAGCCCCACCAGGCAGCCACCAGGCCGAGCTGACAAACGCCCAAGCGCCCAGCCCCAGATAGTGAGGGCCCCAAGCACGCCCGTAGGCAGAGGAACACCCACCAGGGGGCCACGTGGCAGGAGCGCGACACTGGGTAGCCTCAGAAGTATCAGAGAGGGGGCAGTCCAAGTCCCAGCCTGACACTTAAACATTCATACACAGACACACTCATTCAGACCCACCCTCATCCTCACCCTCAGTCACAGAAAGACAAACAATAACGACACGCTCCATTCATAATCCCGATGCACACTCTATACCCCCTAGGTCCAAGACATGTACCTGCTCCCTACATGGGGCAGCCCACATCCAAACCCAGGAGGTAGACCCATTCATTCTGGGGTGGAGAGCAGCAGACGTCCAAGATCCGGCCCACCCCGCGCCCTGCCGACAGGACAGGACACCCGAGCCCAAGCAGCCCCAGAGGGAGCGCACTGCCAGCCCCGCCCACGGTGAACCCACAGGCCCCGAACCCCCCCACACCCCAGCACAACCCCTGACGGCCCACCCCCAGAATGTCCGCAAGGCAACCAGGGGGGCAAGAGAAAAATAAATAAATAATATATAAATAAATACATAATAAATAAAATTGAAATTAACAAATCAAGACCCCGACACACACACCCCCGTCCCCAAATGTACTGTTGGTGAGTGTTGTTGTAAAGTGTATTTAAAAAGGAAAGAGAAGGAGCAAAGGCTGGCATTATACCAGTTTCCCCTCCACTCCAACTCTAACCCAGGCCCTAATTGTCTAGATGCATAATGTTGAGTGAGCATAGGCATGGGGGCGAGATTGATGTCATCCCGCCACCCATAGCCATAGTGCTCACTCCATTCCCTATATGTGACTTTTATGAAGATGTTTATGAATGAATGTCTAAAGTGTATATAAAATTGAGTCCCAGGTGCTCTTAACAACAGAGATGTAAAACCATTGCAGCACACCCGAGACCCAAATTCCCTACATGTATTAATTTAAGATGAAGAGGGCGGAGGTGCGTGTTGAGGGATGGGGAGAAAATGTCTGCAGGAATAGTGCTCCCACAGCGAGTCAGCTCCCCCGCTGACCCTGCGTACCCCCCCCCCCAGTTCGCCAAGGTCCACCCAAGGAGCGAGGTGAAAGAAACACCTCTCCGACCGCCAGGCCATTGAGCCAAGACCAGAGAGGGACACGGCCCCGAGGGCCACCAACAGCAGTACCAACAGCCCACACCCACCAGGGCCGCCACGACCCCTGCGAACCGCAGTTAGCCCGCCGCCCAAGAAGACACAAAGTCCAACATGGACGACACGGCCAAGAGCGCCCGCCCAACCGCCGACAGAGCCAGGAAGCACCAAGAACAGGCCCCAACCAGGGCCCGCACACCGGCCAAGCATAGTCCAAGGCCATCATCAAGGACATCCACCTAATCCCCACCCCAGAAGAAATACTACACCCACCCTTCATATTAACCACTTTCAGAACACATAACACATTAGACACCCAGGCTGGGTTTGCCCGCCCCCTCCCATTGGCCACCAGTCATGCCCCCAGACACCCACCCCCCAGCACATGAACCCCAACCCACCAGCGAACCGAGGGCCCCCGGCCAGAGCCGGGCACCAGAGCGCCAGCCAGCCCATTGCCCGGCGACCCGCCCGCCAGAGCTCAAGACCCCCGACCCCCACCAGGCCCAAGCCCGGGGACGACACGCCCCCAGAGTCCCAAGCTCCCAGCACCCGCCCCGAAACCACCCCAGCACAGCCGGGTCACCGACCGGCGACCCATGACTGCCGCCACCGACCACCCGAGAGCCCGCATGCCGCCCCTAGCAGATATCCCCCAGAACCCCCCCGGTCCTCCCCAGGTCGAAGACAAGGTCCTCCCCGCCCAAGCAGCCCCAACCCCCCGGTGCCCCAAACCCCAACCTCCCCCCCCTCCAGCCCCAATGCCCCACAAGGCCACATCCCAGACCCCCCACCCTCACTACGTAACGGAGCCGATCAAAGAATGCCAAATAGATTGATCCAATGTGTCGGCAGATGCTGTTTCAAGACTAATATGATCTAACAGAAGATTTTTATACTGATTAATGCTAAGATTATTTTTATTTTTCCAATTTACGAGTATGGTTTTCTTTGCGATGCATAAGGCAGTGAAAAGCATATAGGATGTATTTTTTTCTAGTATAACATCTTCAAAGATACCCAATAAGCAAACAGATGGAGAGAGTGGGATATTAAATTTCAAACATTTAGACAAGTCTTCACATACCTGTACCCAGAACCTCTGAACAGGTGGACAAAACCAGAGCGCGTGAATATAATCATCAGGTGTATTACTTATGCACTGTGAGCACTTGTTAGATGGTGTAAAGCCCATCTTAAACATTCGCTGACCTGTATAATGTACTCTATAGAGAACCTTATATTGTATTAATTGTAAATTGGAGATTCTAGTCAATTTAAAAGTATTTGAACATACTTGAGACCAAATTTTTTGTTCAAAGTTAATTGATAAATCTGACTCCCATTTTTCAACAGGTAGTGCTATCGAGTCATTGATTCTAGACAATTTTTTGTATATTTTAGATAATAATTTGGGTGGTTGAAAATTAATAAACTCTAACACACATGTTGGTGTTTCCAACAATGTTTTATTTAGCTTAAATTTCTTTTTTACAATTGACTTAATTTGTTGGTATTGTAGGAAATATTTATTATCAATGTCATATTGTATTATTAATTTATTAAAAGGAATAAAGTCTATACCCTCAAATATGTGTTCCAGACGTTCAATACCTTTCATTCTCCAACCTGGGAAATTTAACATATTATTTTCTTGTTGAATGTCAGGATTGTTCCAGAGAGGTGTATGTCTACATGGGAGTAGTGAAGACTTTGTCATTTTCAGATACTCCCACCATGCTGTCAGAGATGAGCTAATATTGATGCTCTTAAAGCAGACATGTCTTTTTAAATCTGTACTGATAAATGGTAGATCTGAAATCCTAATATTATTACATAAAGTTTGTTCTATATCTATCCAAGTTTCATCTAGTGCATTCGGTTTCAACCACTTTGATATATATTGTAACCTGTTGGCTAAATAGTAGTAATAAAAGTTTGGAAGTTCTAATCCTCCGGTATCTTTAGTTTTCTGTAATGTTTTTAAACTAATACGTGGAGTTTTATTTTTCCAAAGGAATTTAGATATAGAAGAGTCCAGGGACTTAAACCATTCAGTTGAAGGTTTATTTGGAATCATTGAGAATAAATAATTTATTCTCGGCAGCACCATCATTTTTACTGAGGCAACTCTTCCCATAAGTGATATGGGTAGAGATCTCCATCTAGTAAGATCGTCTTCAATTTTCTTTAATAGTGGGATATGATTTAATTTTATTAAATCCTCCAATTTAGGAGAGATATTAACACCTAAATATTTAATGTTACCTGATTGTAGTCTTTCATTAAGAGAATTATTAAACACACAATTTATTGGAAGAACTGTAGATTTTGTCCAGTTTATAGAATAATCAGAAACTTTTGAAAATGAGTTTATTAACTTGATAACATTGGATATTGAGTTTCCTGAGTTCTCAAGAAAAAGCAAAACATCGTCAGCATAGAGACTAATTTTATGTTCTATGTTTCTACCCTTTATGCCTTTAATATCAGCACTTTGCCTTATTGCTGCTGCTAAAGGTTCAATAAAAATAGCAAATAATGCTGGTGAAAGTGGGCAACCTTGCCTGGTCCCCCTCTGTAAACAGAAGCTTGAAGATAATTGATTATTTGTCCTGACGCACGCTGTTGGTGAACTATATAATATTTTTAACCAGTTAATGAAGTAATTCCCAAAACCAAATTTATTTAAGGTAGCAAATAAGAAATTCCAATTCACTCTATCGAAAGCTTTTTCAGCATCTAAAGAAAAAATAGCTGTTTCAATATTTTTAAAATACGAATACTCTATTACATTATATAATCTGCGAGTGTTTGTGTTCGAGTGTCTTCCTTTTATGAATCCGGTTTGGTCTGGATGTATAATAACAGGAGTTATCTTCTCTAGTCTTTTTGATAAGACTTTACAAATTATTTTAACATCAACATTAATAAGAGAGATTGGACGATAACTGGTAGGTAATACTGGGTCTTTGCCTGATTTTAATAAGAGACTAATATTGGCTGAATTCATATGTGTTGGTAGCCTGCCATTTCCTTCTGACTCAAGTAGCACTCTATAGAATATCGGTTCCAGTATATCCCAGAATTCTTTATAGAATTCCACTGGATAGCCATCAGGTCCTGGAGATTTCTTATTAGGCATGCTTTTAATTGCTTCATGGAGCTCATCTGATGTTAATGGTGAGTCTAGTTTTGATGATTGACTAACATCTAGTTTTGGTAGTGTTACTTTCTCCAAGAATTCATTAATATCCTCATTAGATGGATTTATTTGTGGAGTGTATAGAGTTTTATAGAAATCTTTAAAAACATTGTTTATTTTTCCCTCATCATGAATTATATTTCCATCTTTATCTTTAATACCATATATAGATGTTTTTTCTTTGTTTAATTTGAGTTGATTAGCTAAGAAGCTCCCTGATTTATTACCGTATTCAAAATTATCTAATCTGAGTCTTTGTATCAAGAATTTATTTTTCTTATCAATATATTCATTTAGTTCTAATTTTAATTTGCGTAGCTTTTGCTGTGTTTCCTCTCCTTGTAGACCTTGTAATAGTTTAATGGATTTCTCTAATTCCTCAATACGTTTATTTTCTTTTTTCTTTTTATTTGTTGAATAGGATATTATTTTACCTCTCATGACTGCTTTCCCAGCCTCCCAAAGCGTACTTGCTGATGTTCCTGGCAATTCATTAATCTCTAAGTACGATGCCCATTCTTTTTTAAAGTATTGCAAAAATTCTTCTTCTTGAAGTAGTGATGTATTTAATCTCCAATTTATATTTTTTGTTGTTTCTTTTTTATTATCTAAATTTAGAGTAACTGGCGCATGATCGCTGACAGCAATAGGGTGTATTTTAGTGTCTGAAATGTTGTTCAGCAATGAATTGCTTACTATGAAATAATCAATACGAGAATATGAGTGATGCACATGTGAAAAGAAAGAATATTCTTTGCTATTAGGGTGAAAAGCACGCCATGCATCGCAGAGCCCATAATCATTCATATACTGTTTAAATATATTTATAGATTGCCAACTGCGTTGAGTTCCCACTGTATTCAGTCTGTCTATTTTGTCATTTAAACCAAAGTTGAGATCACCTCCCAATACCAGTGAGGAATCCATGTGCTTTGATAGAGTGGAAAAAAAGTCATGAAAAAAAGAAGCGTCGTCTACATTCGGCCCATATATGCTAACTATACAATAATTTTGTCTAAATATTGATAACTTTAATATTATATATCTACCGTGTGGGTCTATAACCTGATCTAATACTGTGAAGTTAACATTTTTATGTATTAAAATTGCTACCCCTCTTTGTCTTGAATTATAACAGGCTGAGAATACATTAGGAAACTCTGAAGATTTTAGCTCATCTACAGTTGAGGCCAATTTATGAATTTCTTGTAGTAATACAACATCCGCCTTTAATCTTTTAATCTGGTTAAAAATCCTATATTTTTTACGTTGGCTACCGGCTCCATTAATGTTCCATGTGACAAACCCTAAAGAACCCATACTTGTGCTAATGATAATATATCTATACCACACCCACTATCACAAATATAAAAGATAACAATAGATCCAGACAAAAACATATTCCTTAAGGATAAATTATTTATGATTTATATTTTAAATAAGTACTGTTTTTGAAAATGAATCAGGGAATTTTTCATTTATAAGGTATTTGTATGGATATATAAGTATGTACGTGAATCCTTGTGCTAAAAGAGTTTTTTGTGTGGTGACTTCAATATTGATCTGGGTAATGAGACCGATTCAAGTACATTCATAAATTCAATGTATAGTATAAATTTATTTCCATCAATAACAAATCCAACACGAATAACAACACATAGTTCTACAATAATCGATAATGTATTTACTAATATAACTGATGCAAATATACTAAGTGGTATTTTGATGACTGATCTAAGTGATCATTTACCAGTTTTTACAATTTACAATAAAGAGGTTATAAATTCAAATAAAACTGCAGAGAAGAAAACAATAATAAATACATCAACTAAAGCATTAAATAGACTAAAAAGGGATTTAACAAAACAAAATTGGAGCGATGTCTATGTTGAAAATGTGAACAAAGCATATGATGAGTTTATGAACATCTTAAATGTGTTGTATAAGAAAAACTGTGTTCAAGAAAATTATGTAAAAAAAGGTACTGTAGATCATCCATGGATGACAACAGGACTGAGAAACGCTTGCAAAAAAAAGAATCATTTGTACTCTTGTTTTTTGAAGCATAGAACTCCTGAGGCTGAAAACAAATACAAAAAGTACAAAAACAAACTGGTGGGAATCATAAGGAAACAAAAGAGGGAATATTACAGTGAACAACTAAACAAAACAAATGGTGAAATAAAATCAACATGGCGAGTTATAAATAATGTTCTGAATAAACAAAAGAAAGGAACTAGTTTATCACGATGTTTTGTGAAAAGTGGTAAGGAAATATATGATAATAATGAAATTGTTAATGAATTTAATGACTATTTTGTGAATGTGAGATCAAACCTGGCCAAAACAATACCAAAGGTTGATAAAAACGTGAGCTACTTGCTTAATAATCATAAAAATACTATGTTTCTATATGAAACTGATAAGGATGAAATAATGATGGTCACAAAAAAAAAATTCTGATAAAAGATCTAAGGATTGGTATGATATGGACATGTTGGTTGTAAAAGACATAATGTCTTCTGTCATTGAACCGTTCACCTATATATGTAATTTGTCTTTTTCAACTGGTATTTTTCCTGATAATATGAAGGTAGCAAAGGTTGTCCCTCTTTTCAAGAATGGAGATAAGTCTATATTCAATAATTATAGACCAATTTCCTTATTACCACAATTTTCTAAAATTCTTGAAAAATTATTTGTGATTAGAGTAGACAAATTTCTTGATGACTATAACATTTTAACCAACAGCCAATATGGTTTTAGATCTAAAAACTCTACTTCTATGGCTCTTATGGAATTGACAGAACAAATTTCCACTGCTGTTGATCAAAAGCAACACTGTGTGGGTTTATTTGTTGATCTAAAGAAAGCTTTTGATACAGTTGATCACACTATTCTCCTCGAGAAGTTAAATAAATATGGTATTAGAGGACTGACTTTGAAATGGGTATCTAGCTATTTGGAAGACAGAAGTCAATTTGTAGAGATAGACAGTACCAGATCAAAACTCAATAGAATCACATGTGGAGTCCCTCAGGGTTCTATACTGGGACCTAAGCTTTTTATTTTGTATATAAATGATTTGGTAAAAGTGTCTGGTATTCTAAGGTGTGTTCTTTTTGCTGATGATACAACCTTCTTTTATTTTGGTTATGATTTGAAACAAATGTTTGAGTTATTAAAAGAGGAGATCTCAAAATTGCAAACTTGGTTTAGTTTAAATAAGTTATCATTAAATTTAGATAAGACTAACTATATGTTATTTAGCAAAAATAAAACAGATAATTTTTCTATCAAAATTGATGGTGTCGAACTAAGTAGAGTGGATGAGGTAAAGTTTTTGGGTGTAATTGTTGATGAGAGATTGTCGTGGAAACAGCATGTAAATTTTGTTAAAACTAAGTTATCTAAATCTATTGGCGTATTGTATAAACTAAAGGACTTGTCAAATGATAGGGCTCTTTATTTGCTATATAACTCAATTTTTGTTCCACATTTAATTTATTGTGTGGAGGTTTGGGGTAAAGCCTGTACAACTATAACAAATTCTATTTTTATTTTGCAGAAAAGAGCAGTTAGAATTATTGCAAGAAAGCCTTATCGTCATCCATCGAATGTATTATTTAAACTACTCAAATTATTGAAATTTTGTGAATTGGTAGTTTATAATATTTTGTTAATATGCATATAGCTCATATGAATGTCCTACCCACAAATGTTCAAATGTTTTTCGTAAAGAGAGGAAGCCGTTACAGTTTAAAAGGAACTGAAATGTTTGTTAAACCTAGATATAAGACTAGTTTGAAGGGACGTTTTATTTCGAATAAGGGAGTGGAATTGTGGAACGTTTTGGAAAAAGATGTTAAAGATGTAAACTCTGTGATGAAATTCAAAAAAATTATCAAGTCTAGACTGCTAGCAAAATACTAAAGCTAATAGTAATGCATCCTAATCTAATTGTTGATTACTGAGTGTGTAATGTTACTAAATTGATCTGTTGTTTTTGGTAGTTAATTGTTTGAATTGCTTGTTTGCAAATTGTTTGTTTTGTCTTTTTTGTTTTGGGAAAAAAAGGGGCAGAAATAATAAGAAAATTTTCTTCTTTCTGCCACCTTTCATTTTATGTATTTAGATTTTTTTCTTCTCATATTTATGAAATGGTTTTTTCCATTATCTTTTATGTTGTTTTTCTTAAATATGTAAAATGAATAAACTTTAATAAAAAAAAAATATATATATATATCCATCCATCCATTTTCTTCCGCTTATCCGGGGTCGGGTCGCAGGGGTAGCAGCCTAAGTAGGGAGGCCCAGACTTCCCTCTCCCCAGCCACTTGGAGCAGCTCCTCTGGGGGAATCCCAAGGCGTTCCCAGGCCAGCCGAGAAACATAGTCCCTCCAGCGTGTCCTGGGTCTTCCTCTGGGTCTCCTCCCGGTGGGACATGCCCGGAACACCTCACCAGGGAGGCGTCCAGGAGGCATCCTAACCAGATGCCCGAGCCACCTCAACTGGCTCCTCTCGATGTGGAGAAGCAGCGGCTCTACTCTGAGTCCCTCCCGGATGACTGAGCTTCTCACCCTATCTCTAAGGGAGAGTCCAGCCACCCTGCGGAGAAAACTCATTTCAGCCGCTTGTATCCGAGATCTTGTTCTTTCGGTCATAACCCAAAGCTCATGACCATAGATGAGGGTGGGAACGTAGATCGATCGGTAAATTGAGAGCTTTGCCTTGTGACTCAGCTCTCTCTTCACCACGACAGACCGGTACAGCGCCCGCTTCACTGCGGACGCTGCACCTATCCGCCTATCGATCTCACGCTCCAGTTTTCCCTCATTCGTGAACAAGACCCCGAGATACTTAAACTCCTCCACTTGGGGAAGGACCTCCTCCCCGACCCGGAGAGGGCATGCTACCCTTTTCCGGCTCAAGACCATGGCCTCGGATTTGGAGGAACTGATCCTCATCCCGGCCGCATCACATTCAGCTGCAAACCGCTCCAGCGAAAGCTGTAGATCACGAACTGATGAAGCCAATAGGACCACATCATCTGCAAAAAACAGAGAAGCGATTCTAAGGCCACCAAAACGGATCCTCTCAACACCTTGGCTGCGCCTAGAAATTCTGTCCATAAAAGTTATGAACAGAATCGGTGACAAAGGGCAACCTTGGCGGAGTCCAACTCTCACAGGAAACGAGCCTGACTTACTGCCAGCGATGCGGACCAAGCTCTGACACCGGTCGTACAGGGACCTAACAGCCCGTATCAAAGGGCCTGGTACCCCATACTCCCGGAGTACCCCCCACAGAACCCCCCGAGGGACGCGGTCGAATGCCTTTTCCAAGTCCACAAAGCACATGTAAACTGGTTGGGCAAACTCCCACGCACCCTCCAGGACCCTGCTGAGGGTGTAGAGCTGGTCTAGTGTTCCACGACCAGGACGAAAACCACACTGCTCCTCCTGAATCCGAGGTTCGACTATCCGACGGACCCTCCTCTCCAGAACCCCTGAATAGACCTTACCAGGGAGGCTTAAGAGTGTGATCCCCTATAGTTGGAACACACCCTACGGTCCCCCTTTTTGAATAGGGGAACCACCACCCCAGTCTGCCAATCCAAGGGAACTGCCCCCGATGTCCACGCGATATTGCAGAGTCGCGTAAGCCAACACAACCCCACAACATCCAGAGCCCTAAGGAACTCAGGACGAATCTCATCCACCCCCGGAGCCTTGCCACCGCGGAGCTTTTTAACCACCTCGGCGACCTCAGCACCAGAGATTGGAGAGCCCGACCCAAAGTCCCCAGGCTCCGCTTCCTCAGTGGAAGACGTGCCAGTAGGATTGAGGAGGTCTTCGAAGTATTCCGCCCACCGACTCACAACATCCCGAGTTGAGGTCAACAGCACGCCATCCCCACCATAAATGGTGTTGGTCGCGTACCGCTTTCCCCCCCTGAGACGCCGGATGGTGGACCAGAATCGCCTCGAAGCCGTACGGAAGTCATTCTCCATGGCCTCTCCGAACTCCTCCCACGCCCGAGTTTTTGCCTCAGCAACCACCCGAGCCGCATGCCGCTTGGACTGTCGGTACCTATCTGCTGCTTCCGGGGTCCCACAGGCCAAAAAGGCCCAATAGGACTCCTTCTTCAGCATGACAGCATCCCTCACCGCCGGCGTCCACCACCGGGTTCGAGGGTTGCCACCACGACAGGCACCAACAACCTTGCGGCCACAACTCCGATAAGCCGCCTCGACAATAGAGGCGCGGAACATGGCCCACTCGGACTCAATGTCCCCCGCCTCCCTCGGAACGTGTTCAAAGCTCCCCCGGAGGTGGGAGTTAAAGCTCCGCCTAACGGGAGACTCTGCCAGACGTTCCCAGCAGACCCTCACAATACGTTTGGGTCTGCCAGGTCTGACCGGCATCCTCCCCCACCATCGGAGCCAACTCACCACCAGGTAGTGGTCAGTTGACAGCTCCGCCCCTCTCTTCACCCGAGTGTCCAGGACATGCGGCCGCAGATCAGATGAGACGACAACAAAGTCGATCATCGAACTGCGACCTAGGGTGTCCTGGTGCCAAGAGCACATATGGACACCCTTATGCCTGAACATGGTGTTCGTTATGGACAATCCATGACGAGCACAGAAGTCCAACAACAGAACACCACTCGGGTTCAGATCAGGGGGGCCGTTCCTCCCAACCACACCCCTCCAGGTCTCACTGTCATTGCCCACGTGAGCGTTGAAGTCCCCCAGCAGAACAAGGGAGTCCCCAGGAGGCGCACCCTCCAATACCCCCTCCAAGGACTCCAAAAAGGGTGGGTAATCTGCGCTGCCGTTCGGCGCATAGGCACAAACAACAGTCAGAGCCCGTCCCCCCACACGTAGGCGAAGGGAGGCTACCCTCTCGTTCACCGGGGTGAACCCCAACGTACAGGCACCGAGATGGGGGGCAACAAGTATGCCCACTCCTGCTCGGCGCCTCTCACCAGGGGCAACTCCAGAGTGGAAGAGTGTCCAACCCCTCTCAAGGAAACTGGTTCCAGAGCCAGAGCCATGCGTTGAGGTGAGTCCGACTATTTCTAGCCGGAACCTCTCAACCTCACACACTAGCTCAGGCTCCTTCCCCACCAGAGAGGTGACATTCCATGTCCCAATGGCCAGCTTCTGTAGCCGAGGATCAGACCGCCAGGGTCCCCGCCCTCGGCCACCACCCATCCCACATTGCACCCGACCCCTTTGGCCCCTCCCATAGGTGGTGAGCCCATGGGAAGGGGGACCCACGTCTCCTCTTCGGGCTGTGCCCGGCCGAGCTCCTATATATATATATATATATATATATATATATATATATATATATATATATATATATATATATATATATATATATATATATATATATATATATATATATATATATATATATATATATATATATATATATATATATATATATATATATATATATATATATATATATATATATATATATA
>JBBPBX010097968.1:0-12767 GCA_038048925.1 Garcialebias charrua
GGAGGGAGGAGGAGGAGGAAGGAGGAGAAGGAGGAGAAGGTGGGGGTGGAGGGAAGAGGAGGAGGAGGAGAAGGTGGAGGAAGGAGAAGGAGGAGAAGGTGGGGGTGGAGGGAGGAGGAGGAGGAGGAGAAGGTGGAGGAAGAGAAGGAGGAGAAGGTGGAGGAGGAGGAGATCTGAAAGAGCACAATGGGTCTTCATGGCTGCATCAGTGAGAAGCAGCAGCAGGAGGTGCTGCTGTCACAGAATCAGATGGGTCTCTCAGGTTGTGAAAGGTCAAAGTGATGATAAAACCTCCTTCACCTGCATCCTGTGGGGCCGCTCCTTGGTCCTGTCTTGAACAGAACTGGGTCCGACATGGTTCACTGGCCAAGAAATTCTCTCATACTCTGATGTAGTTTACTCAAAAGAACCACTCTCATGGCAGGCTAAGATTTTTTTATTGATATTTCATACCTGCGAGGTCACAGTTCCCAGGTGTCACACACATTTATAAAAACACAGATTTATAAAAACACATATTTATAAAACAAATAAATGAAACCACACATTTATAAAAAAAAACATATTTTTGAAACGCATTTATAAAAACTCATATTTATAAAACACATTTATAAAAACATATTTATGAAAATGCATATTTATAAAACATGTCCCACCGGGAGGAGACCCAGAGGAAGACCCAGGACACGCTGGAGGGACTATGTTTCTCGGCTGGCCTGGGAACGCCTTGGGATTCCCCCAGAGGAGCTGCTCCAAGTGGCTGGGGAGAGGGAAGTCTGGGCCTCTTTACTTAGGCTGCTACCCCCGCGACCCGACCCCGGATAAGAGGAAGAAGATGGATGGATGGATGGATGGATTGATGGATGGATGGATGGATGGATGGACATATTTATGAAACACATTTCTAAAAACACATATTTATAAAACACATAAATAAAACCACACATTTATAAAAACATATTTGAGAAACACATTTCTAAAAACTCATATATATAAAACACATTTATAAAAACACATTTATGAAAACGCATATTTATAAAACCACACATTTATAAAACCACACATTTATAAAGACACACATTTATAAAACCACACATTTTATAAAAACATATTTATAAAACACTAATAAAACCACATTTATTTTAAAAAACACATATTTATGAAACACATTACTAAAAACACATATTTATAAAACATAAATAAAACCACACATTTATAAAAACAGATTTATGAAACACATTTCTAAAAACTCATATTTGTAAAACACATTTATAAAAACACATTGATGAAAATGCATATTTTTAAAACCACACATTTATAAAACCACACATTTATAAAGACACACATTTATAAAACCACACGTTTATAAAGACACATTTATAAAACAACACATTTATAAAGACACATTTATATAAAAACACATTTATAAAGACACATATTTATAAAAACACAATTTATAAAAACACACATTTATAAAAACATATTTATAAAACCCATTTATTAAGCGGCTTGTGCCCCTCCATCTTTCTCCAAAGTTGCACTTCACTGAGCTTTCAGCATTGAAAAGGGCCAGATATGTTGCACCTCGTTCCCTTCCTCCAGGGAACATGAGTTATGGTGCATAACTTTCAGTTCCCTTTCAGTCTGGTCTCTCGGTGCAACATACTTGCTATGGGAACGTAATCCATTCACGTCCTTGAAATGCTCAGTAAAATGCATGCTAGAGTGAACGTCTGCCCTTGACCAGCAGGCATCTCAAAGCTACTTTCTACTGTGTGTTAGAAAGGACAGCCTGAGTGACGTCACTCGCAGTAACATCCAAACTGTAATGCTTTGCAAAAGTGTTTAATGAGCTCCAATTCTCAGCAGCGTAGATGTCTGTGACTGGTACACCCTTGAATAATGACCAGGAAGTGGCCAAGCCCCTAGTGGAGTAAGCCTGCACTCCAGAGGGTACCTGTTGACCTTTGCTACTGTACGTCCTTTTAATGGCCTCAGTCACCCAATGTGAGAGGTGTTGTTTTGATAGGGCCCTCCCGGTAGCAGGTGCTGTAAAGCAGACGAACAGTTTGTTTGTTTTCCTCCATTCGGCTGTTCTCTGCATGTAGGTGCGTAAAGCCCTCACTGGGCAGAGAGCCTTTAGCCTTTCCTGTTCCTGAGTCAGGACAGCAGCAGGTGGAAAGGAGGAGAGATCAAAGTCTAGACTCCTATGGTTCAAAGTCAAGACCTTGGGGATGTATGCGGGATTAGGCCTTAGTGTGACCTTTGACCCGTCAGGGGCGAATCTGGTACACATTGGATGTACAGACAATGCATGGAGGTCACCCACGCGTTTTGCTGAGCAAAGTGCCAGGAGTAGAGCAGTTTTACAAGATAATAAATCTATCTTAACCTCGCTCAGTGGTTCGAATGGAGGGTCACAGAGAGCCCCCAGGACCAGGCCAAGATCCTAACCAGGGGTCAGGGTCCTGCTGGGTGGTTTAGTCCGAAAGACACCCTTCATAAATCTTATTATGATTGGATGTGCTCCGGGTGTCCTGTGTCCCCAGCCTTCGTGACAGACTGAAATAGCTGATAGGAAAACTTTAATCGTTGAATAAGAACGACCTTTTTCCAGTAAGTCCTAAAGGAAAGTCAGGAGCTGAGCCAAGTCGCATGCATAAGAAATAATATTTCTTTCTGAGCACCAGGCTTCAAAAATACGCCACTTTTGTGCGTATAGTATAAAGATTGTGTTGATCCAGCATGGGCATTTTGTATGGTTAATACCACATTTTCTGGCAGACCTGATGTCATCAACCTGTTCTTTTCAGACAACAAGCTGAGACTTTTGGCAGTTCCTGGCCTAAGTGGCTGTACTATCCCTTCTGGTGACACAGAGACTGTTAACCCCTGGGGGTCAACCAGGTTGGGAAGAAGGCCTCCTTGCCGATGTACCCCCAAGTTACTCTGCTCAGGGTTAATTGAGGGCAGATGTAACCTGTCATCCTTATTAGACAGGTTTGGAGCAGAAATTCTATTTTCTTCCTCCAAATTTGGAGACCTGGGGCTGTGAGGCTGCGGCCGTGGCACAGTGGTAATGGCAGTCGACCCCCGATCGGAAGGTTGGAGGTTCGAATCCCGCATCCACCCACCATGCGTCGTTGTGTCCCTGGGCAAGACACTTAACCCCAAATTGCTCCCGGTAGGTCTGGATGGCGCCTTGCAAGGCAGGCTACCACTACCGGTGTATGAATGTCTGAATGAATGGGTGGATGGCTGGTATTGTAAAGCACTTTGGGGCTCCTCACAGGGGGCTGGAAAGCGCTATATAAATAAGCTCCATTTACCATTTACCATTTATGTAAACGAGCAGATCTCCTGACTCCAATCCATTTTCTGGAGTGGTCCAGTTTACTGGTCCTTGGCTTTAATGGAGCGTTGGTACCAGGTAAACCGACCAAGGTCTGGGTTTCACCCGTTGGGAGAATTATTTTTGAAAGCAGAATTGGGTCAGCACAGAGCGGGAGGTCATTTGCTGTCTGACTACTGCTTGGGCATTGCCTGTCCCTCGTTAATAACAAAGGAGTGGCTGCAACGTGAGAACATGGGGGTGTTCCTTTTGGTTTGGCAGACTTCAGATTATTTGGTGATAAAGAGCTCAGTCCCCCTTGAAAAACAGGAAGAGAGATCTGATTCAACTCTGACTTGTTTTCATCCACAGCAGGCTGAACACAGTCACTGCTGTAAAGGTGTGCAGTTTGTGGCTGCCTGAGGACGTCTGATGTAGCCCCCCCATCGTCAGACTCTGTCAGCTTGCCTCCCTGAGGTGCGGACATGTCACGTGTTTGTCTGGTTAGTGTATTGGCTGTCCCATCATTCACAATGGAGTGAGGGCTTGAGCACGTGACCCTCCTCACCTGTCTCCAGGAGAGACGTGGAGGGTGTTTGCAGACACCTCTGTGTCTGCTCACTGCAGATGAATCAGAGGCACCCTGCTGGGGTTTATTAATTAGGCTAATACCCCGTGGGCCATGAGGGAGGGGGGGGAGGCCCCCTCCCTTTATGACAGCTTGCAGGCCAGAGAGACCTGTTTTGCTGAAGATATTTGTGTGGTGTTGTTGTTTTTTTGTTTTTTTTTGAGAGTCAATAAAACAGAGAGGAGCTGTTTCATGAACTTTATTCGTGCTTATGTACAATGACGTACATGATTCTATGTCACTCACAGCAGAGAAAGCATGATTTGTGCATGCTGTAAATAAACCAGCTTTTTGTACCGTGTTACAAGCAAAGTCTGAACATGAAGGGATCATTCCTGTTACCACGTGGACGGGTGATCGTGTAACGTGGAAACGTGGACCTGGTTCATCAGGCACGTTTTTGTCTGTTGTCCCGATTCGCCGAGGAGGCCCTGTGTTTGGTTGCCTGGCGGGGGACAAACCTGTTTTTGCTCCATGCGTGCTCGGCGCGAGGCTGGCCTGGCAGGGGTCTCTCCCTGGGCTCCTCCTCGTATGCTGGCTGCTTCTGCGGTGGGGCACGCGTTGCCGAGTGGTGCCGAGACTGCGCAGGTCTGCTTCCAGCAGACTCCCTTGGGGGGACGAAGTTTCTCCGGGGAATGCCCACCCGGAGAGCTTACGCCTGTCTGCGTCTTTGGTCCAGCTTGGTCTGAATTCGCTCCAAAGCTTTACCAAACAATCCCGCCGGCTCTATCGAGTGGTGGAGAAAAGGCTTCTTTTGTCCCTCCGGGAGATCCGTTAAAGTCATCCAGAGGTGGAGGATTGCGATGACCACTTCCGCCATTCCCCTGCCCTGTGCAACAGCAGCTGTCCCCATCATACGGATCACAAAGTCTGTTGCTCTACAGGCTTCATCCAGCAATTCGGTAGCCGCCTGCTTGTCCGTTGTTGTTTGGAGCTGTTGCAGTTTTTCGGCCAGGTAAGCCTGCATTAACGCGGACGCGTTCATGGCGCGTGTCGCGAGTCCCTGAGCCCTCTAGAATTTCTCGAGTAGAGACGCTGAGGCTAGACAAGCCTTGCTGGGGAGAGTTGGTTTTGTTCCTGATGATTTAGGAGCCAGGTGAGACGCTAATGTGTCCTCAATCTGAGGCACGTTAGCTATTCCCACTTCATCCATCCCGTCTACGTCGAGGAACTGTGAGAGGGGAAGGAGCATGGGGGCTCTTGGTTGAGTTCAGGTGCGAGTTA
Organism: Garcialebias charrua; assembly: GCA_038048925.1. Taxonomy (NCBI): domain Eukaryota; kingdom Metazoa; phylum Chordata; class Actinopteri; order Cyprinodontiformes; family Rivulidae; genus Garcialebias; species Garcialebias charrua. Next base: position 5,184 of record JBBPBX010097968.1, read on the forward strand.
TTTCTGTGAGGAAGTCCGGGAGCACAGGTATCCTTGGCCTCATGGCAGCCTGCTGCTTCGAGTAAAAATAGTTTCCTGCCAGCCTCGTGACCTGTTAGCGAGGCAGAGGTTCAGGCCATGGGATGTGCAGCGCATCCACTGCTCTGTGGCACAAGTCGAACAGAGCAGGGATGGAAAAGTCAGTTTCTGGGAGCACAGGTACCGGGTCTGGGAGAGATCTTCACCCTGATCCTCCAGTTCCACGTCTGCCTCCTCAGTTGAAAATTTGCCCGAGGCTGAAATCGAGATCTCATCCTCGTTCATCATGCCCCGGGTGTCGAACTCGACTGTTAGGTCCACCATAGGAGCCAGCACGTCAGGGCTATCGCCCCATTCGACTCGTGTGCTGTCATGTAGAGCCATGTTCTCTAGCTCCGGCGTGGGAGTGAGGGGCTCCGTGGTGTCCGCGTCCGCTGTTGTCGCTGAAGCGCCCATGGCTTTGGCGACGAGGTCAACCCGATGCCGCAGCACCGCATCCATCATGAGGCTGCAGTGTGGGCAAAAGTCGGGCGCATCCAGTGCTGTTTTTGCATGAAGCATTCCCAGGCATACTGGACAGGCCTCGTGGGTGTCCGTTGCTGCGAGGGAAAAACCGCAGCCGCTAGGACAGGCGCGCGAAGTTGGGCTTGCCGTCCCGTTGGTTTTCCTTGGAAGTCTCGTCTTTCGCTTTCCTTTCTCCGGAGGCATGTCGGAGATGAGGCGAGCGAGTCCTTCCAGAATCATTTTTCTTTTATCTTGAAATGTCTCCTCCGTCGCGTCGTTTTCACTAGTTAGCTGGCTAGGAGTTAGCGAAATAGTTTTTTTCCTGTGGCGTAGTTGGCACCGTCGAGCGAAGCAATCTGTAGAGAGAGGAGAAAAAATACTTTGGGGTTAAGAGAAATGTACCGGACTAGCTTTCGCTAGTCCAGCAGTACGCAGAAATAATTCTCTGTGCGCTCTGTGCAGGGAGCAATCTCACCTCAAGTTGAGCGATGAAGCAACAGAGAAGTCCCGCAAAGAGGTAGTTCAGGTTTAGCGAGGTGAAGGGCAAAAAGAGAAAGATGGAGGGGCGCAAGCCGCTTAAGTACCCAGAGGGCGGGGCCTCTGGCGCGGCGGTGACGCCCCTAGCTGTAAAGGCGTGAGTATATTCCTTCAGGTAATCGCGCGGGGGCGCAATTCCCAGAGCAAGTATGTTGCACCGAGAGACCAGACTGAAAGGGAACACATATTTATAAAACCACACATTTATAAAACCACACATTTATAAAGACATACAGTTATAAAACCACACATTTATAAAGACACATTTATAAAACAACACATTTATAATGACACATATTTATAAAAACACATTTGTAAAAACACACATTTATAAAAACACAGATTTATAAAACCACACATTTATAAAAACGTATTTATAAAACCCATTTATTAAAACCCATTTATAAAACCACACATTTATAAAAAATATATATTTATAAAACCACTCATCTACAAAGACACATATTTATAAAACACATTTATTAAAACACATTTATAAAACCACACATTTATAAAAACGCTTATTTATAAAACCACACATTTATAAAACACATTTATAAAAAGGCATTTATAATAACACAGATTTATAAAACCACACATTTATAAAAACATATTTATAAAACACATTTATTAAAACACATTCATAAAAACACACACTTATAAAAACACATATGTATAAAACCATTAATTTATAAAAACATATTTATAAAACACATTTATTAAAACACATTTATAAAACCCATTTATAAAATCATATATTATAAAACCACTCATTTATAAAGTAACATATTTATAAAACACATTTATAAAACATATACTTATAAAATGACACATTTATAAAACCGCACAATTTTAAAAACACATACTTATAAAATGACACATTTATAAAACCAGACATTTATAAAAACATATACTTATAAAACTAAACATTTATAAAACTACACATATATAAAACATGTTTATAAAACAAAACATTTATAAAACCACACATTTATAAAACAGATTTATAAAAGCAAATTAATAAAACCAAACATTTATAAAAACACATTTATAAAACCATATAATTATAAAACCGCACATTTAAAAAAAACACACATTTATAAAACTACATATTGTACTGTATATATAAAACCACACATTTATAAAAACTAATTTATAAAACCACTCATTTTCTAAACCCCCACATTTATAAAACCACACATTTATAAAAACACATTTATAAAAACATCTTCATAAAAACACTCATTTATAAAACCACACATTTATAAAATCATACATTTATAAAACCACACATTTATAAAACCACACATTTATAAAACCACACATTTATAAAAACATACATTTATAAAACCACACATTTATTAAAACACATTCAGAAAACCACTCATTTATAAATCCACACATTTATAAAACAACACATTTATAAAACCAAACATTTATAAAAAAAACATACATTTATAAAAACACATTTAATTCAATTGAAATCAATTCAGTTTATGTCTATAGCACCAAGTCATAACAGAAATCATCTCAGGGCACTGAACAGAAACATTCATATATAAATAATAATTTAACATTATTTATGTGAGGAGCAGACTGCTTTGAATTTAACTCTATTACAGAACTCTCATCTTGAACAAGCATGAAGGCGACAGTGGAAAGGAAAAACTCCTCATGAGGAAGAAACCTTTAGCAGAACCAGGCTCAGGACAAGCGTCATCTGCTTTAACCAGCTGGGTTTGGTAGGAACAGATACACAATGGCAGGTCAAGAATCACATGTTAAGATAGAAATAGTATCAAATGAAAACTATTTAATTTTAACAATTCATTTAATGAAATGAGGTCAGTTTGTCCTCTAGTAGTCTAAGTCTATAGCAGCAGAACAAGACAACACTAACTATAGGATTTATGAAAAAGTAAAGTGTTAATCCCAGTCTTCAAACTGGACAATGTGTCAGCCTCATGGACACAAACTGGAAGTTGGTTCCACAAGAGAGGAGCCTGACAACTGAAACATCTCCCTCCATTCTGCTGCTGGAAACTCTAGGAACCACAAGTAAACCTGCAGTCTGAAAGTGAAGTGCTCTGTTAGGAAATCATCCATCCATCCATTATCTTTACCCACTTTTTCCATTTAGGGTCACGGGGTCGCCGGTGCCCATGTCCAGCTATCACTACGCAAGGGGCGGGGTAAACCCTGTACAGGTCACAAGTCCATCACAGGGCCACATAGAGACAAACGAGATAAACAACCATTCACTCTCTCACTCTCACTTAGGGATAATTCTAGAGCTACCAATCAGCCTGACATACATGTTTGTGGTCTGTGAGAGGAAACTGGTGAACCAACCGGAGTACCCAGAGAAAACCCATGCATGCATGGAGAGAACATGCAAACTCCACCCAGAAAGGCTCCCGGACCAGGATTTGAACTGGCAACCTTCTCACTGAGGGGCAACAGCTCTACCAGTTGCGCCACCATGTTGCCTTCAATTCAATTCAGTTTATATGTATAGCACTAAATCACAACAAATGCCTCTTTTCCACCGCTCGGCTCGGCTCGGGTTGGATCGGCTCAGGTCGGCTCAGTTCGGGTCGGGTCACATCTATGTTCTGTTTCCACAGCTTTTTTGTACCCCTTCTGTGGGCGGGGTCCAGAATCCTACTCGTCTTACCACATGGTGGCAGTAGTGTTCCCTCAAGCTATTTACTACAGTACTAGCCACCACTAGAAGAAGAACACAATAAAGGCTTTGACAGAATGTTGTGAAAGAGATGTCATGCTATAATGAGTACCTCATGAGCTGTAATCTTTAAACCCAATTCATAATCCTACCTTGTTGCCTTCTTTAAACCCATGTATTTTCCAATTTAGTATTTTTACAATAAAGATGTATTAAAGCATATTTTATTATTTAGTTATGCACAAGGTGCTTGATAAAGTTGCAAAACCATATTTATCTGAGCTGCTTCAACCTTCCTGCCCTCCCCGATCTCAGATCAGCTGAGCAGTTGCTGCTGACAGTCCTCAAAACTTTTTAAATCTTATTTAAAAACACACATTTATTCCTTGGCTTTTAACACGTGATCTTATCTTTTATGGCATGTTAACACACCTGCAGTAAGACTGGTATATGTATTTATTTTTGTATGCTTTTTATAGTTTTTAATTAACTTGTCTTTTATGTTATTGTACAGCACTTTGGTTGACCCTGTGGTTTTTAAAATGTGCTTTATAAATAAAGTTGATTTAAAACATCACACTGTGATCTTTGAAACTGCCAGAGTTTCCCTGGTAAAGTTGCTGCTGGGTGGTAGATGGTAGATGGTAGATGGATGGTCTGTGAATTCTTTAACTTTAAACTGTCCAAAGGACTTTGGCCACTTTTAATTTTTGACTTTTTTTGTATGACTTCATCCTAGAACCAAATAATTTATAACGTAATAACAGTTGAGCAGATTCTAATAATCTTTATCTTATGATTCTTTAAAGGTCAAATGCAAATGGAAAGTTCTCTTAACTTCCAGTATGGATTTAAACACAATACACACTTCACATTATAAAATAAGTTTAGGAAATTGAATGTTCGAGGACACCACTTAAGAAAATATAACGTTTAATAGGAAAAGTTTGAAGTGACAAACAGAAGTAACAAATTTCCATCTGGTGTCTCACGTCTTCCTCCAGAAGATGACACAGGTTGTTGAATTCTGGTGATTTTCTTCTGTTGACTGTAAAAGAAAAATGTGATTAATTTAGTCCAGAAACTGTTTTTTTTTTTAAACAACACAGTGTGATCACAACATGTTCATATACTAAATGTATCCTGTTGGAGTTATTTGAAATAAAATTCAATGTTTTATAGACATAAATGTGTCAAGCTACCTCCATTAATTTTCTCCCTTGTACTTTGTATCACATATTATCAATTCTATCAAAAACCACATAGCTGATATTTTTCAAAAAAATCTAGTGTGATCACAACATGTTCATATACTAAATGTATCCTGTTGGAGTTATTTGAAATAAAATTCGAATTTTTATAATTTATTTTCGTTGTGCAAGCACAGGTTTGGAAAAAGTCAAAGCGAAACTACTTTAAATGCAGCATATTTGACCACTACGTGACAATATTAAAGCGTGGTTAAGCTCAGGAACCCTCGTACTATAAAGTCAGCTATGAAATATATTTTATATCTGTTCATTGAGCTACATTTAAAGACATAAAGCCGCCCGCGCGCCGCGTGTTGCTCGTGGCGAACCTGCTTTTTAAAATCCTGCAGTTTTGAGCAATACGTGATTTTATTAAGGACACGTTCAGCTGAAGACCCATCTTTGCTATAAATTTTAAAAATAATAATTGTTTTTACCGTGTTATTCATGTAAAGTCCTGCCGTGATCGCTTCCCAGTCGCTTCCGTGAAAACTGCTCGAGTCTCCTCCTTTCTCCTTCCGGAGCGGGTGAGCTCGCCTCAGTACCCCTCTGAAACCAGCCCAAAAATTTCAGGAAATCTCGCGCGGCTCAGCACGGAATATCCGGTGGGAAAGGATGAAAGGGGGTCTCTGCGACGCACATATGACGTAACATCCGACCTGAGCCAACCGGTGGAAAAGGGGCATTGTTGCGCTGAGCTGCTCATGGATTCAGATGTTTGTGCATGAACACATTTGTGTGTGCATGAATGCACACTAGAAACTACAAACATCCTGCTCTGCAGCACTTCTCAGCAGGTGAAAGCGATCTGGTCTAATTAGCAGCACCCTCAACTCAGGAAATATAAGGAAGAACCAACCCATTTTGCTGGTTTTGCAACAGAGCTAAGAAAGGCAAAAAACAATCTGCAAAACAGCATTCCATGGGAAAGGACTTAGATTAAACAAGGACTACCGGTAAGCCATTTAAGCTGCCATAAGGACTTAAATGAGATGAAATTTAACTTTTGTGTTTGTGTTTAGAAAAGAAAAGAAAAGAAGGACTGCAGAAGTTATTTTAGTCCTGCTTGCTTTAGTCCTCCAGATTCAAATGATTTAATGCTCTAATTTATGGTTAAAATTGTGAAAGAAATGTATAAATGTAGATATATGTATAAATGTAGATATATATTAACTTAAACAAAATTAAATCAAATGTCATTAAGATAAATTAGTAACTTAAATTAAATGTCTTATTGTATGTATTTGTATTTATATTGTATGTGTTTGTAGGTTTTTCACCTCGTCACCTCGTCACCTCAACTGAATCACATTCACTGGTGAAAATAAAAGGTTGTGAGTGAAATCCTGAAGTCTCCTAAGTCCTCCTTTTCAAGTGTGGGAAGCCATGAAATCATAGAACACTTGACAGTGAAAAACCGATCCATCTGAAACCAGAGACTAAAATCTTCTGTCTTCTAACGGAGGAAAATGGCTGAATTAAAGTCACTTGATGACCTCAAAGCAAAGAGGACTACAGTTAAGAGACTTTTCTCCCGTTTTGCAAATAATATTATGAGGACCTACATGGAGATGTCTAAGGAGGAGTTGGAGGTAAATTACAAGAAGCTTGCACTGGAGAGCTCCAAAGTTATGGAGGCAAATGAGGACGTGGAGGCTGCTTATATGGCTGAGTGCTTAGCAACTGCAGCAGAGGAGCTGAGCGATCTTCAGAAAGCTGATATAGAGAAGACGGAGCAAGAATGTGAACAAAAGCTTAAAGAAGCTAAACTCCTTATCCGAAAGACTTTGTGGACAACATATGGGGAGAAGGAACTGTCCCTGGCTCTACAAGTTGCAGAGGATGAGTGTAAAAGTGTTTCTTCCATCAAGCTAGACACAACTCTGGAGGCATATGAGTTTATGCTCACCCATTTGGAGAAATTGATCCAGAAGGCGAAGGAAGTAAACCAAATTTGGAACCGTTGGGCTCCACCTGCCGAGGAAAAGGATTTCAACTACCGTTTAAGAGAGCTAGAGGTGTGCCTCCCTAGACTGGTATCCCAGAAGGCTGTCTTTATTGAAGCAGCAAGCAAGAAGGATGCAACAAAGCAACAAGCCTTGGCCCGCAGCTTACATCCAGTAGCTGCGATAAAGCTGAAAGCCACAGCTTTACCAAAGTTCGGTGGAAGTAAACGAGACTATTACAGATGGAGGAAAGAATGGGAGGCTCTACAGAAGCAAGGTGAACCATCTGGTTCGAAGGAAGTAAAGAAGTTTCAATTGCTTGACAGTCTTGATGAGAAAGTGGCAAAGGATTTACGCCTGTCAACATACAACTCATCAGATGAGATTTTCAGAGTCCTGGACAATCGTTTTGGGAACAAAGCTACCATTGCTCTTGAGATTATTGAAGAATTGCAAGCAATCCCACCAGTGAAGAGCAGCCAACCAAGACAAATAATAGAGCTTATCCAAGCGTTGGAAAAGGCTCTTGGCGACTTAAATGAGCTAGGAAATGCAGATGCCATAAAAAATCCGCTGGTAACAAAATCCATAGAGAGTAAGCTACCAGACACTTTAAAGAAAGACTGGCTCACCCATAATGCCA
>JBBPBX010097969.1:0-12767 GCA_038048925.1 Garcialebias charrua
ACACACACACATGCATGCACAAAGAGTCAGGTACAAGCTGTAACAATATTGCCCTTTCACCGTAGGCTGGGGGCCATAGAGTCACCCTCGACCAGATGTGAGCAACTTAAGGCCCAAGGGCCAAAAGTGGCCCTTGGACAATCTCCATGAGGCCCCCAATATATGTAGTTGAAAACAACTTTTTTAAATAGCCCGATTTTTTTAAGCCTGTGATTTTATCGACAAGAAGAGGAAATTTAAACAAAACATCTTACACAAAACAAAACAAAAAATGTATATATTTTTATGTATGTTTTATATGTTTGTCTTAAGCTGTCCAGATGACCTGGCTGAACATTATTGGATTATTTACCTGGATTATTGAGCATAAACCTTGAAACAGCATGTCTTAAAGGGGACCTCAGATGTATTTTTTAAATTTTTATGGTATTTCTGTGGGATATCCAGACCCTATTCCTTCAATTTAATGCACAAAATAATTATTAGATAATCAATTATACCCTTTTTAATTCTGCCATTTTTAACTTTCGTTTTGAACGACCGGTTTCTTGAAGTCCACGCCCTTCAACGATCTGTTCACGCCCTCTGTAACAGCCAGTATCTGTAATGTGTTGTTGTTTTAAAATTAGCTCTTTTTTTATTACTCATTTGACTTACTGTTAGTGTTAGCTTAAGATAACTTACCGAAACCCGTCTGAGCGCGCCGCAGTTTGCTGCTCCTTTTAGCATTAGACCACCCGAATCCGAAGCTAATGTTAGCTTGTTCCTCTTCCGGTTTTCGCCAGCTCCGCTCGTTGCACGCGATGAGATTTTGGGAGTTATCGCTGTTCCAGTGAAGACAACACAAAGTTCACCAAGTGTCTCCCGTAAATTAATCTGTAAGGAGAAGGTCCTCTTGCTGCGAGCCTGCTGCGAGGCTGCTGCAAGGCTGTACAGTTGAAGCTCCGCTCCATCGCGCCGGAAGAGGGTCCCGTCGAACCCGGTCCTTCCGCCTGTGGTCCGCTCGTTTAATTTTTGCCGGCTGCGCGTTGGCAGCGATCGCAAATACACTAAAAATTGAACTAAAACATAAAAATAACAATTATACTTTATTTATAAAGCCATTTAAAAAAACACAGCTGCAACAAAGTGCTGTACACATGAAATTAAGAACATATAAACAAAAGATGAGATGAAATCATGAAAAACAACAGTCATGTGTTTAATACAGAAGTGGGTTGAGCCTAACCAGGGGTTGCTAGGTGAGGGGCTGGACTCAGGTTTGATCTGATTGGCTGGCGGCTTGTGACGTCAATAAATGCAGGAAGTGTGAATCCTGGTGTATTTATCAAAAATAAATAAATCTACTTAGAGTAAATAAACCACTGGGTGCATTTTTTTGGCACAAGGACTGTTTTTTTATGAAGTAAATACCCAAAGTTTAGTAAAAAAACATTAAAAAGTGAATTTTGCATGTGTGGTCCCCTTTAAACATGTTTCCAGAACTAGACTGAGCCTTATAAACTTATAAACACCAATACGTAAGTTTGTTTTGCATATTTCCACTAACATCAGAGTCAGAGAGTCAGAGTCAGAGAGTCTTTATTGTCATTTGCACCGCATGTAGTACATGTGATGAAAACGAGATTATGTACACAGGGTCCCAGTTACATCCAACAACAAATGCAAGAGAAAAACAATAATAACATCTAGGATTAACTAAGAGAAACATCAACTAGTAATACACTAAGCCCTAATGTAGTAGAAAAACATCATTATAAACAGCAGCACGAACATGAGTCATTATGAGCAGATGGTCACAGATGAACGCAGCAACAAGAAACAGATCAGTATCAACATGATGTGACATTTTGCAGTGTTTATTCTTATTATTTATTTATTCATGAGTCTGACAGCCTCAGGGTAGAAGCTGTTCCTCAGTCTAGTGGTTCTACATTTGATGCTCCTCAACCTCCGTCCCGAGGGGAGTGGTGCAAAGAGTGAGTGTGCTGGGTGAGTGAGGTCTTTCATGATGCAGGTGGCTCTTTTTCTGCATCTGGAGGTGTAAATGTCTGTGATGGTGGGGAGACTGACTCCCACAGACTTCTGTGCAGCCTTCACCACTCTCTGTAGAGCTTTCCTCTCTGCAACTGTGCAGCCTCCATGCCACACATTGATGCTGGAGCACAGGATGCTCTCCACTGCACACCTGTAGAAGGAGTTGAGGACTGAGCTTCTCAGACCAGCTCGTCTCAGCCGTCTGAGGAAGTAGAGTCTCTGATGACCTTTCTTGATCAGGCTGGTGGTGTTGTTGCTCCAGCTGAGGTTATCATTCAAGTGTACACCTAGGTACTTGTAGCTGGAGACCACCTCCACCGCAGATCCACCTATGTACAGTGGGGTGTGGGTGTGTTTGTTCCTTCTGAAGTCCACAATCATCTCCTTCGTCTTCTTCACATTCATGTGAAGGTTGTTCTCTTTGCACCAGCTCTCCAGGTGCTCCACCTCCTGTCTGTAGCTGGATTCATCATTATCTGTGATGCATCCCACCACCGCTGTATCATCTGCAAACTTAACAATATGACAGCCTGGATGTGTGGCTGTACAATCATATGTGAGCAGAGTGAACAGAAGAGGGCTCAGCACACATCCTTGAGGAGAGCCAGTGCTGAGGGTTATGGTGGAGGAGGAGAAGTTGTGGATCTTCACGGACTGTGGTCTGTTTGTTAAGAAGTCTAGTACCCAGTTACAGATGGAGGGGCTTAGTCCAAGTGTGGATAGTTTATCTATCAGAGTTTGGGGGATCATGGTGTTGAAGGCAGATGTGAAGTCCACAAAGAGCAGACGCACGTATGAGTCCTTCTGATCCAGGTGGGTGAGAGCAGTGTGGACCACAGAGGAGATGGCGTCCTCTGTTGATCGGTTCTCGCGGTATGCATATTGATGAGGGTCCTCGCTGATGTTGACGGTTGTCTTGATGTGGGACATGACCAGTTTCTCAAAACATTTAGCGACTATCGGGGTGAGAGCCACTGGTCTATAGTCATTCAGACCAGTCACTGTGGAGCTTTTTGGGACTGGGATGATGGTGGCAGTCTTCAGGCAGGTGGGAACTGACTCCAGTGAAAGTGAGGTGGTGAAGACGTCAGCCAGCACCTCACAGAGCTGGTCCGCACATTCCTTCAGAACTTTCCCTGGGATGTTGTCTGGACCCGTAGCTTTATGAGGGTTGATCCTTCTGAGACTACCTCTCACTTCTGCTGCGGTCACTTTGAGGTGCTCCTCGTCTGGTGATGAGGTGAGTCTGGTGCTAGCTGGTCTGTTTGGATCTTCAAAATGTGCATAAAACTTATTGAGGGCATCAGGCATGTATAACATGTTAAGCTAACACATATAGTAATGCAATATCACTTGAGCCAGTTTACAGAATGTCTTATATTCCTAAAGGATATTGGAAATATGTTTTTATAAAGCACAACTATGCTACAACAAGAAAAAGCCTGAAAATGATTAACTGTCATAAAGACATTTAGCAGATTCTCTATGTGGCCTTTTGATTGCTTTAAACTGGGGTTGAACGACTGCATAATTTTTAGACTCGACATTAACATAATTAAACAAGAGTATAATGCTGCGTTCCAGTTACCTCGTATTTTGGGAACTAGGAAGTGGCAGTGACGTCATCTCCCCATCTACCACTTGAAAACATGTTCCGGTTACCCCGGTGGAAAAACAAGATGGACGCACGCTTTGTTTTTGTTGCTGTTTCGGAATATAATAAATTACAAACCAGATATGCACTCCTGACAACCAGATATGCACTCCTGACAACCAGATATGCACTCCTGACACAGAACATGTCAAAGAATGATGATGAACGCCGAAGGTAATAGATTTAATGTATATTTTTCGCTAATTCTTTAATGTAAATCGTTGGGAAAAAGAAAAACTGGCTTTACAGCTAAAAACAATCGTCTTCACTCACAGCACAGCAAAACATGTAGGGTGTTTACAATATCTTGAAGAAACTGAACAGTGGTTGCTTTATTTTGCTAAATAAATAAGTTGCTATAACACCAGTTGCTACTTGCTAACCCTGCTGACCACTTGACCAGGTCACCCTTGTAAGAGATCTCTATCTCAACGGGCTCTACCTGGTAAAATAAAGGTGGTTGATTTTATGATAACACCATCAGAAAGTTTTGGTTTGTAGCCTAACACTACAGTACAGTTTTTTTATTTTCATTCAACCTTTATTTAGTCAGGTAAATCTCATTGAGCCTCGTGGACTCATTTAAAAAAGTGACCTGCTACAAACTAAAGAATGATGAACAGCAATGGTAGAATTTCCTTAAACAATAGACAATAAACACAAGAGAGAAAAAAAATATATATATATTTTTTTAAACAAAGTATCAAAAACTAGCAAAACATTATAAGGTACATGTATAAATCAAAGACAAGAACATATCTGCATTGGTTTTTTCCAGGATTCCAACAGATTCAACTATTTTCCAGATTCCAACAGTTTACTGAAATTAGCTGTCTGAAATGTGTATTTTTCACTTAAACAAGAAGTCAAATGATGAAAAAATGACAGAGAATTGCTGTTCATGATTAACTTTATGTCTGTCTGAAATAAACACTGTTTTCCCATTGCAGAGTTGTCTTGGACCCTACCATGCTGCCTACCATGCTGGCAGGAAACCCACCCATCCTGAAAACATGAACTCAGTGGGAGGTGATGCTTCAAATGGACGACAACACCTTTGCACGCCACCTCAGGCTCACCAAGCCACAGTTTACATCACTACTGACGCAGCTGCAGGATAAAACGTTAATAAGGAACACAATCAAGGTGTACCACCAGTACCTATTTCTAAAAAGCTGCTTATGTTCCTGTGGTACAGTACATGGCCAATCAGAATAGCTTTAGAGAAATCTCTGACAAGTTTGATGTTTCAGTCATCAGCACACAGGATTATTCTGGAAATGCTTGACACGTTCTGCACAATGGGACAAACATTCATCACCTGGCCCAGTGCTTGTGAAAAAGCTTCATCTGCTGCAGCAAAATAATAGCTAGTATGTTCAAAAAAAGGCATTCAATACAGAACAACTGGACTTTATTTGTAGCAACAAGACGTTTCGCTTCTCATCCGAGGAGCTTTATCAATTCAGAATTCACTGAATTGATAAAGCTCCTCGGATGAGAAGCGAAACGTCTTGTTGCTACAAATAAAGTCCAGTTGTTCTGTATTGAACGCCTTTTTTGATTTTATCATGTCCTGGACGACTGAGAATCTTCACCAGCATATAGCTAGTATGTTGTTTTGTTTTGCATCTTCCCACATTATTAGCGCACTTGTTCATGACAAAACTGGCTGTACAAATGTACTTGAAAGATGACTAAAATGAAGCTTAATAAACATATTTCTTTAAATCCAATCTTTTTGTCTTTGAGTCGTGACACAATTTTAAAAGGATGGGTTGCAACAATCAAATATTATTACTGCCTTACTCAAAGCTCATAGTGCTTTAAGTATCTGTCAGAACTGCACAGGTCATAATAACACATGACCAAAAATAAACGAGTAATGTGAACATAGCAAAATTTTAGGGAAACATACCTTTTGTGTAATGTAGGGTAAAAAAAAACGTTACTCTGCTCTGCAGCTAGTAATGCAAAATAGTTTCAATACTGTACTATTAAACTAGTTTATACAAAATAGTTTCTATTTTAACCTTTGCAAGCAAATAGCTCATATTGAAAAGAAATCTCAGTTGTCTGAAAGTTTCAGTTTTAATTACAAAATGTGCAACACAACAGCATTTCAATATTCATACAATCAAAGGCACTGAAAACCCACAGTTTTTACTGGACCAAACCTGAACAAAGTAAACAATGTGAAAAACTAGAAAACTTCACAGTAATTTCCCCATCAAAGGCATTGAAAACCAACTGTTTTTACTGGGCCAAACCTGTGCAAAATCTACTATGTGAAAAAACAAACAAAAAAAACTTTCATAGTAACTTCACCATAAAAATAATAATTAAAAAAAAACAGAAGTTGTGCAAAACAATAAGAAAGTTTACAGTACAGCTACATTTTCTGTAGCATCTGAGTCATCAGTGACTTGAAATCATCCTGGGCTGATTTCATTTGCTCCATCATGTCTTGATCTCGCCGTTGACTGTTTTCCTCTGACTGGCGGAAGAACTCCAAAACCTCACTAGACCTTCGCTTGCGAGTGGTCGATGTTCCTTGTGGCGACAGAGTTTTTGGCTGTAAGTTTTCTGCGTCCGAGTCTGGCGTTTCAAATGGAGTGTTGGTGCTCCCACCCAATGCTTCTGTCCACCGCACAGTAACACCTTTAGCTGTGCCAATGTGTGTCATGCTGGGCTCCCATGAGTTCGTCCATTTCGTGGTAGAATTGTAACTTTATTGCCCGTCTGCCGGTTGTCTTCACAGTTCACTGAGTCATCACAGTTCTCTGAAAAAAAACGTTTAAAGGATACACAGTATTGTTAAATTCATTATACAGTAATTGGTTGTGTTTGCATTAAAACATATTATTTCTCCTAAATCTTACCAGCTGTGCTGTCCTGTGCAGGTTGGATAAGCTGAACTTTCATAGTGAGGTTTGCATCAATGTACAAACAGGACAAATCCCCTGCACTGCGATACAGGCTGCCAGAAAATGTTGTTGTTCTCTGCTCATCAACAAACATGTTGTTGTACTGGGCGAGGTAGACTAAAAACAAACACACACACACTTACTACACAAATATACACGTCCTAACACAGAAATAACATACAGGGTTATAGAATGTTTCTAAACACGGATCTTTGGAAACCAAATATATTTTTTTTAACCAGTTTAGTGCTAATTTATAGTCAGTTCAACAAACAATGTGTGTTTAGTTCTGGGTTGCCTAACAAAAATAAGCCACAGCGCCAAAGAAAACAAGGGTAAAAAATATATTTTAAAATAAAATTCATAACTAATAGTTACTTTTTTAATGTGCTAAATAATAAAATGTGGCGAATGAAAGTCGCTGCCGCTGGCCTACAGAACTGTTGTGATCCAAACAACGACAAAAACAGCCGTACACCGCATGCCATGCAGCTAAACACAGGTTTTTAATGTGATCTGTGTTCACAAGCATACGCTTAAGCTGTGTGTGTGATTAAAAAACACACAACAACATTTTACAACTGTTATTTTAGTAAAAGTTAGGGAGTTTACTTACTAAGGACGTGAGTAGCCGCCATTTTGAAATCGAGACTGCGGGAAACTGGGAGCAGAAATAATTCCCCCACTTCACGAGTGGGAGTTTCCCACTGGAGCGGGCGTTCCGGTTTCAATCCACCACTGGGACCTTGGAAATCCCCACAATACGAGGTAACTGGAACGCAGCATAACTCAAGTAGTTGATGATGTCATAGGATCTCAAAATGCAAAAAATAATAATAATAATAAAACCGCAAAAAAATATATATATATTTACAAAAAATAGACGAACAAAACATTGGGAGCATATGCTGGACTACTATTTATCATACTGCAAATAAGTCACAGGAAAACCAAAACTATTAGTTATTATTATTAAGCTGCAAAAGTGAGATAAACGTGTAGCACGTCAAAAAAGAAACCAAAAACAATGGGGCGGTCGACCACTCCGCACCACTGCCTGTGGTGGTGCGCATTAGGTTTAGTTTTAGAGGTTAACTTTTTATAGATTTTTATAGGTTTAGAGATTCATATTTTTTGCTTTTTGTTTATGAAACAAGGTCCGAGGAAGCTGGTTCTGGTTCGGTCGATTGGACCCGGTGTTACAGCATATTTGGTGACCTGCAACAGTGCATGCAACACCGCCCCCCTACGGTCACAATATATGGAGGTCACAGAATATGGTGTAACACCGGTTCGCAACAAGCTCCAAACAGGAAGTTGATTCATTTTCTGTTCTGTAACTGTGACGTAATGATGTCACTACGAATACTCAACGTGAAATTTAAAAACTTGATAGATGTCCTAGGAATCGATGTGTGGATTACTCGAGTAGTCTGTTAAAGCCCTACTTTAAACATCTTGATATGACCCTTTGGGACAAATAATATTGCCCACCTCTGCCCTAGACAGTACTTTTCTGTATATATCAATGACTTTGTGACTTTCATTCACAACGTTTTGAATATCCTAATACCAAAATTGAATCATGAGAACAGTATTACAACCTAAGGGCATATTGTTTTTTAAATATTTTTATCCCAAAAATGTTTCCATGCTTAAGCACAATTAAGGTTTAGACTCTGTGGAAGAAAACTTTTGCAAAAAGATTTTTAAAGGAGTTTGGTGTTTGAGAAAGCTGAATGCAAGAACTGTGTCTTTCCCTCAGGCAACATCACCTTTCCTGGCTCATGAAGAGAGGAAAGAAAATCTTTTGTAAAGCAGTTGATTCAATCTTTACAAGTGCCGAAAGAAACATAACACACATGTCTAAAGCACATAATATTCCCTGGTGGAGTATCTTTTAAAAGTTTGCAGCCACAGATGTGATGCCTGAGACTTCGGCAGACAGGATATGATTGCACCAGAAGAAACAGGAATCAAGTACAGGTTAGGAAGTTCAGTAGTTTCCCTGAATGCATAAGGTCTCTTGTGTGTTTGACTGCAGAAAAAAAAAATCAATGAAAGACTTGACCATTTTCCTCCACCATACGTCTGCATGCCTAATTAAGTAAGCCAAGATGGCTGGGGCGCAACACATGGCAAAAGATTAAGAAAGCAGACAAAAGGACTTTTTTTCTTAAAGAGAAATTGTACTCCTTTTGAGTCTGTCCACACTACCTTGCACTGTTATCTGATATAAAAAGACACACAATACTGCTGAGGGTTGATGTGGTAATGTACAGACAATGAAAGACCATTGCGTGTGAGAGTAAGGTCACAATGAGGGGGGTTATCACTGACCCAGTGAAGGGACTGTGTCCAGAAAATTACTGATTAAACATCTTGAATCAAGTACCCTCATCAGAATCTCACAATATATTTATCAACAATGGAAAAAAAAAAACGTTAAAAGATTTAATCCAATAGTAAAAAAAAAAAGGATAGAAAGACTAAGCATAATCAGTCATTCTGTGCTGCAGGGTGAACGAGATCAGCATTTTCTCCACAGCTCCAAGTCACATGATGGCTTCAGCAACCTGCACCTGAGGACCATCACCACTAACGAGAGGCTGGAGTATAATTCAATTCAATTCAGCTTTTTTATATAGTGCCAAATCACAACAAAGTTGTCTCAGGGCACTTTACATTCCCATACAGTATATAAAAAGCCAACTAGTAAAGTTCTCTATCTAAGGAAACCAGCAGACACATTGAATCTTCACTTCGTTGCAGTCTCCCATCCTAAGCAAGCACAGTGGCAACAGTGGAAAGGAAAAACTCCCTTTTAAAAGGAAGAACCCTCCACCAGGACCAGGCTCAGGACAAGTGGCCATCTGCTTTGACTGGCTGGGTTTGAGAGGACAGGAAGTAAGACAAACACAGAATGGAAGGTCCAGATGTAGGTGCAGGTGTACCTCCTACTGGAAGAAAGACAAAAACACATGTCAAGGATAGAAAAAAATAATTACAAATACAAAACAGGTTGAGCAGAGTAAGTAAAGAAAAGCATAGAGGAAAAAAAATATGGTCAGTTTGTCCTCGAACAATCTAAGCCTATAGCAGCATAACTAAGAGATAGCTCAAGAAGCCCAAGCTGACCCTAACTATAGGATTAATCAAAAAGGAAAGTCTTAATCCCAGTCTTAAAACTGGACAATGTGTCAGCCTCATGGGCAGAAACTGGAAGTTGGTTCCACAAGAGAGGAGCCTGAGAACTGAAAGCTCTGCCTCCCATTCTGTTTTTGGAAACTCTAGGAACCACAAGTAAACCTGCAGTCTGAGAGCAAAGTGCTCTGTTAGGAAAATATGGAACAATACGATATCTGTACCGTATTCCCTGGCGTATAAGTCGCACCTTTTTGCCTACATTTCTAAGCCCTGCGACTTATAGGCCGGTGCGACTTATACGTCGATTTTTCCAACATTTTGGTCATAATGTGACTTTGGTCAAAAGCTCAAAAAAATGGTGCAGTACCAGTTTCGGCCGCTATGGGCGCTAAGAAACCCTTTATAGTACCTACACTGTTGACATCTGCCTGGTCCAAAAATGGTGCAGTGACACAGAAGATGAAGACTTCAATGGTTTTGAATAAATAAATAAAAGCCATAAAATAAATACAGTATCTGTTTCTGTCATCATTTTAAACTGAGACACGTTTTTTACTGTAATGTCAGCTAATAAAAATATATTTTTATGTGTTTATCTTTAAAGATAAATGATGAAAGACACAAAATATAAAAAAATAATGTTCATTTATTAATGAAAAGTTCAACTAAGACACATCAAACAAAATACTGTAGTTTTAATGTGATAATCTTGTCAAAAGTCCTTCCAAACAATTTGGCAGCCAGTCCAAAATAATGTTCATTTATTAATTAAGACACATCAAACAAAATACTGTAGTTTTTATGTGATAATCTTGTCAAAAGTCCTTCCAAACAATTTGGCAGCCAGTCCAAAATAATGTTCATTTATTAATTAAGACACATCAAACAAAATACTGTAGTTTTTATGTGATAATCTTGTCAAAAGTCCTTCCAAACAATTTGGCAGCCAGTCCAAAATAATGTTCATTTATTAATGAAAAGTTCAACTAAGACACATCAAACAAAATACTGTAGTTTTTATGTGATAATCTTGTCAAAAGTCCTTCCAAACAATTTGGCAGCCAGTCCATTTTGGGCAAAACACCAGTTCACGTGAGGTGCGACCTATAGGCCGGTGCGACTTATAGGCCGGTGCGACTTATACGTTGATTTTTCCATTTAATTGGGTATAATTAGGTTGGTGCAACTTATACTCCGGTGCGACTTATACGTCGGCGAATACGGTAATATAAGCTGGAGATAAAATATAGTATGAGTATAAGTGGCTGCAGGAGACACCACTCCTACGATGTTGCATTACACACCTTGAGTATGCTTCTGGCCAATTTACCTGTTCCTGGATTATTGAGTAAACTAACATTGAATTCTCGTGTGCTGCAGTTTCGACTCCTGTTGTCCTCCTGCCTCCATGTTACCTCTGACCTCCTTGTGACTCCTTCAGCTGTCTTCTCGACATCCAACGACTCCCTGGATTATCCTGTGACTATAGTCTCTTGTGTTCTTGGAAACTTTGTATTTTGACCCACACTCTCATCTTCAATATCTACCGTAAGAGCTCAAGATTATTATCATACTCACCTTTTGGATCATCAGAACCAAACTCACCTCTCCCTTTGTTCTCCAAGGTTCCAGATTCCTCCAGTGACAACCATATTATTCACTGTATGTATTAAACACTGTTCCTTTCTCTACTTTGAGTTGAGTTGTTTCCTTCAGTCCATTCTCGGTTGTATTTTAAAAATAAATAAAATAAAATGACAAGCAAACCATAAAAGGTAACAATAAACTAAATTCTTCCCCAATTTTCAAAATTATAACTGAGGATGGTCATGAGCTCTGGGTTATGACCGAAAGAACGAGATCTCGGATACAAGCGGCTGAAATGAGTTTTCTCCGCAGGGTGTCTGGACTCTCCCTTAGAGATAGGGTGAGAAGCTCAGTCATCCGGGAGGGACTCGGAGTAGAGCCGCTGCTTCTCCACATCGAGAGGAGCCAGTTGAGGTGGCTCGGGCATCTGGTTAGGATGCCTCCTGGACGCCTCCCTGGTGAGGTGTTCCGGGCATGTCCCACCGGGAGGAGACCCAGAGGAAGACCCAGGACACGCTGGAGGGACTATGGCTGTGTCTCAATTCAGGGGCTGCGTCCTCATGAGGACCCAGCCTAGCTGGGCCGAGTAGGCCACGCACTCACAAGACCGGGTGGGCTGAGCGAAACTGCTGAAATGGGACGGTCTAGCCTTCAGGTTTGCCGGCCTTGAAGTGGGTGGGGCGTTCTCTTGAAGTGGGTGGGAAGTTCTGCGCGCTCGGTGTGTGTGGAAGAGAAGGGACACCGCTAAAATATATTAGTTAGCTGAATACATGTACTGTATATATATATTAGTGTTTCTGAGTTTACTGTTAAGAACTGATTACAAATCAGTTTATTTTACACGTACGTAGCAAGGATTTTCTGAGGGGCGATCTGTTAAAACTCAGAGTGGACCTATAAATTGCAAGCTGCCCAGTAGGTCACTGCGTTAAGCATTCGGTTTGCATGCAGATCCCTTTTTCAAAAGCTGGTTCGAATCTCACTCGGTACGGTTAAAACTTATTTTACGTTTGTCTTTTATTGGATAAAAATATGAGGACTGAGATTTAAAAAAAGGAGTTTGTGAAACTCCTTTTTTTTATCCAATAAAAGACAAACGTAAAATAAGTTTTAGAGGACTGAGATTTTAAAAAAGGAGTTTGTGAAACTCCTTTTTTTTATCCAATAAAAGACAAACGTAAAATAAGTTTTAGAGGACTGAGATTTTAAAAAAGGAGTTTGTGAAACTCCTTTTTTTTATCCAATAAAAGACAAACGTAAATAAAATAAGTTTTAACCGTACCGAGTGAGATTCGAACCAGCTTTTGAAAAAGGGATCTGCATGCAAACCGAATGCTTAACGCAGTGACCTACTGGGCAGCTTGCAATTTATAGGTCCACTCTGAGTTTTAACAGATCGCTCCTCAGAAAATCCT
>JBBPBX010097970.1:0-12767 GCA_038048925.1 Garcialebias charrua
CAGTAGGCTATCATCCACTATTAAATCTGTACAATATATCAAAACACAGTAAACACCAGTCAAGTTATGCATCAATAGTATTACATAAAAAATAAAATACCAGTTACATCAAAACACATTCTCAGTGAAAAAAATCAATGTTCTCCTTGAGTACTAAACTAGTATACATCAGGACATCATTTGTACATGGAGTGTGAGTCAGAAAATAAAGCTGAAATTGTTTTAAACAATATAGTAGATGACCGGAGGGTCCTTTCCACTCCATAAAGTGGACCATGTGGATGGGTCAAATCTGTAAATCCCCTCCTAAATAAAACCACTGATACCTCCACCTCCGAGAGTTATGACTGAAATTTCTATAGAGAAAGGAGCAAAAGCTTAACCTTCCGAGACCCAGTAGAGGAACTGGGTCTCCTAAGAAACAGATATCGAGTGCAGGAGGCACAGGCGGATTAGACCAGAAACTGAGAGTTCTGCCCCCAAGGTGACAGAAATATGCACGGTCCATCTCTGCTGCTCAACATCTGAAAGGGCCTGGTTGGAAACAGGCCAGATTGCCACATGGGTCAATAAATTATGTTTGACCCTATAAATTGAATAAATAATTAAAAGCAATAGAAGAGGGAGGGTTAAGTTTAGGGTAGGGTATAGGTGAGGTGTATATTAGTAGGGCCCCGACCCGACCCATCCAGTCGCTCCTAAATACTATTGAGGCCCAGTGGAGTCTCTGTGTTTAGGTTATGTATCCACTTATTTAAGGCTGCCAGTCTCTGGGATCTTGTCCAGTAAATATTACTCTGTAGGACAGTGACTCTAGCCGATTCCCAACCATGCAAAATAAAATGTTTAATAAGGAGGGAGTCCAACGTTGATCGTGTTTGCACCTTAAATTGAATGTGAGATAATGTGGTCCGGAATGCTTTATCAGAATCCCCCACATATTGTTTCTTGCAAAATTGACATGAAATGAGAAATACGCAGTTTTTAGAATAAAGATGTCCCCTGCTGTCTGTCTTATAAACAGTCTTGTTCCATCTATTTTGAACCCACCTGTTTTGTTTAAGGCAACTATTACTGGGTTTTATATCAGGTTTGAGTTTTGCATGGACCAAATAATCTTTCAAATTTTTATTTCTTCTATATGCAGTAATCATTCTGTGATTTGGGAAAAGTTGATTTTCTGTCTGTAGATTTTTAAAATTATTTTTAATCATTCCAGCCAGTCCCGATGCCGAATCCGAGTAGGTTAGAACCAGAGGTAGCAGAGGGGTATCCTGATGAGGTCTGACTAGTTCAAACTCCTTAAAACATCTCCTCAAAAAGGAGCGTGAATACCCCCTGGTGGATAAAACTGCAAAAAGGATTTTAGTAGCCTGCATGAAATCAGTTTGTTGTGTACAAATTCTTCTGAACCTAAGCAATTGCGATTTTATAATCCCCCCAAAAGTATGTTTAGGGTGGAAACTAGATTTATATAACAGAGCGTGTGTATCAGTTGGTTTAAAAAATACTCTGATGTCCAGTTTATGTTGAGTTGGGAAACGACGGCCCTTATATGTAGTCATATCCAAGAAGTCTACAGATGTAAAACTCTTGGTCGCTTTCAGGGTGATGGACGGATTGTGTGTATTTAAGGTTTGTAAAAAAAACTCAAAATCCTCTAAGGAGTGTGGCCACACACCCCAAATGTCGTCCAAAAATCTGAAATAATGTGATGGTTTTTTTACACATTTGTCCAGGGCCGTCCTCTCCCAACTGGCCATAAACAGGTTGGCGTAGGCTGGGGCAAACTTCTTGCCCATAGCCGTGCCTTTCACCTGTAAATAATACTTGCCATTAAATTCAAAATCATTCTTTGTTAAATTCAATTCCAACAACTGCAATAATTCTCTACTCGGTCTATCGGCATCTGGGAACTGTCTAAAGGTTTCTTGTATCACTCGCAGGCCCTCAGAGGTGTCTATATTCGTATAGAGGTTATCAACGTCCATGGTGAAGAGCAAAGCCTCGTCTGGCAACTGCAAGTTTGTGATTTTATGGATAAAATCGTATGTATCCTTAATATAGCTATCGTGTTTATTGGATAAAGGATTTAGGAAGTGGTCAATGTATTCTGCAGTCCGATATGTTTCACTGCTACAGTCAGAAACTATTGGTCTCCCGGGAGGGACCTGATGAATTTTAGACCATTTATCTCTCTCCTTGTGGATTTTAGGCAGAAGATAAAAAAGCCTCGGTCTTGGTTCAAAACCTCCCAGGAGATAATGTCTTTGTTTATCATCGATGAAATTGTTATAAAATAATTTGTTAATAATATTTTCAACCAGGGGAATCGTTTCTGGGAAGATGGGTTGGTCTAGTTTTTTATAATAGGTCTCGTTATTAAGTTGCCTATCAGCTTCCCAAATATATTGTTCCTTATCCATAATAACCACCACACTTCCTTTATCGGCTGGTTTGATAACTATGTTGTTGTTGTTTGCTAATTCCTTCAGGGCCAGCCTTTCTCCCTCTGATAGATTGAGGTGGCCTCCAACTGGTCTAAACCTGTGGTCCATAAAATGCAATTCCTTTTCAATCAATTTAGTAACCTTAGGATGCACACTACTGTTAGCTGGGGTCCAATCTGAAGTCAATGTAAATGGTTGGGGACATTTCAGACTTTTCCCTTTAAAAAAACAACTTAATTTTAGACTTCTGTGGTATCTTTGTACATCGTATCTAGTTTGCAGCCTATTGCAGTTCTCCATCTCCACAAAAGGAACAAATGAGAGCCCCTTGTTTAACAGAGAGGACTGAGCCTCTGATAATACAAAACTCCTAGACAAATTCATCACATTATTAGCCCCCACCCGTGTAATTCGACTAAGGGGGACTTTTAATTTACTTTTTTATTGACTTTCATCCCTCCCATCTGTTGTTTACCCCTCTGAGGGTCCGGGCCCCCCAAGGGGGTCTCCGGAGGGGCCCCAGTACCTGCTGTAACTTTGGTCCCTCCCACCTGTTGTTTACCCCTGTGGGGGGCCGAGTCCACCAACTGGGTCTCTGGAGGGGCTTTAGGGCCCGCTATTGTTGCCGGCCTTCCCATCTGTTGTTTACCCTTATGGGGTGCTGGACCTCCCAAGGGGGTCTCTCAGGGGCAGTGGATGAAAGTCAATAAAAAAGTAAATTAAAAGTCCCCCTTAGTCGAATTACACGGGTGGGGGCTAATAATGTGATGAATTTGTCTAGGAGTTTTGTATTATCAGAGGCTCAGTCCTCTCTGTTAAACAAGGGGCTCTCATTTGTTCCTTTTGTGGAGATGGAGAACTGCAATAGGCTGCAAACTAGATACGATGTACAAAGATACCACAGAAGTCTAAAATTAAGTTGTTTTTTTAAAGGGAAAAGTCTGAAATGTCCCCAACCATTTACATTGACTTCAGATTGGACCCCAGCTAACAGTAGTGTGCATCCTAAGGTTACTAAATTGATTGAAAAGGAATTGCATTTTATGGACCACAGGTTTAGACCAGTTGGAGGCCACCTCAATCTATCAGAGGGAGAAAGGCTGGCCCTGAAGGAATTAGCAAACAACAACAACATAGTTATCAAACCAGCCGATAAAGGAAGTGTGGTGGTTATTATGGATAAGGAACAATATATTTGGGAAGCTGATAGGCAACTTAATAACGAGACCTATTATAAAAAACTAGACCAACCCATCTTCCCAGAAACGATTCCCCTGGTTGAAAATATTATTAACAAATTATTTTATAACAATTTCATCGATGATAAACAAAGACATTATCTCCTGGGAGGTTTTGAACCAAGACCGAGGCTTTTTTATCTTCTGCCTAAAATCCACAAGGAGAGAGATAAATGGTCTAAAATTCATCAGGTCCCTCCCGGGAGACCAATAGTTTCTGACTGCAGCAGTGAAACATATCGGACTGCAGAATACATTGACCACTTCCTAAATCCTTTATCCAATAAACATGATAGCTATATTAAGGATACATACGATTTTATCCATAAAATCACAAACTTGCAGTTGCCAGACGAGGCTTTGCTCTTCACCATGGACGTTGATAACCTCTATACGAATATAGACACCTCTGAGGGCCTGCGAGTGATACAAGAAACCTTTAGACAGTTCCCAGATGCCGATAGACCGAGTAGAGAATTATTGCAGTTGTTGGAATTGAATTTAACAAAGAATGATTTTGAATTTAATGGCAAGTATTATTTACAGGTGAAAGGCACGGCTATGGGCAAGAAGTTTGCCCCAGCCTACGCCAACCTGTTTATGGCCAGTTGGGAGAGGACGGCCCTGGACAAATGTGTAAAAAAACCATCACATTATTTCAGATTTTTGGACGACATTTGGGGTGTGTGGCCACACTCCTTAGAGGATTTTGAGTTTTTTTTACAAACCTTAAATACACACAATCCGTCCATCACCCTGAAAGCGACCAAGAGTTTTACATCTGTAGACTTCTTGGATATGACTACATATAAGGGCCGTCGTTTCCCAACTCAACATAAACTGGACATCAGAGTATTTTTTAAACCAACTGATACACACGCTCTGTTATATAAATCTAGTTTCCACCCTAAACATACTTTTGGGGGGATTATAAAATCGCAATTGCTTAGGTTCAGAAGAATTTGTACACAACAAACTGATTTCATGCAGGCTACTAAAATCCTTTTTGCAGTTTTATCCACCAGGGGGTATTCACGCTCCTTTTTGAGGAGATGTTTTAAGGAGTTTGAACTAGTCAGACCTCATCAGGATACCCCTCTGCTACCTCTGGTTCTAACCTACTCGGATTCGGCATCGGGACTGGCTGGAATGATTAAAAATAATTTTAAAAATCTACAGACAGAAAATCAACTTTTCCCAAATCACAGAATGATTACTGCATATAGAAGAAATAAAAATTTGAAAGATTATTTGGTCCATGCAAAACTCAAACCTGATATAAAACCCAGTAATAGTTGCCTTAAACAAAACAGGTGGGTTCAAAATAGATGGAACAAGACTGTTTATAAGACAGACAGCAGGGGACATCTTTATTCTAAAAACTGCGTATTTCTCATTTCATGTCAATTTTGCAAGAAACAATATGTGGGGGATTCTGATAAAGCATTCCGGACCACATTATCTCACATTCAATTTAAGGTGCAAACACGATCAACGTTGGACTCCCTCCTTATTAAACATTTTATTTTGCATGGTTGGGAATCGGCTAGAGTCACTGTCCTACAGAGTAATATTTACTGGACAAGATCCCAGAGACTGGCAGCCTTAAATAAGTGGATACATAACCTAAACACAGAGACTCCACTGGGCCTCAATAGTATTTAGGAGCGACTGGATGGGTCGGGTCGGGGCCCTACTAATATACACCTCACCTATACCCTACCCTAAACTTAACCCTCCCTCTTCTATTGCTTTTAATTATTTATTCAATTTATAGGGTCAAACATAATTTATTGACCCATGTGGCAATCTGGCCTGTTTCCAACCAGGCCCTTTCAGATGTTGAGCAGCAGAGATGGACCGTGCATATTTCTGTCACCTTGGGGGCAGAACTCTCAGTTTCTGGTCTAATCCGCCTGTGCCTCCTGCACTCGACATCTGTTTCTTAGGAGACCCAGTTCCTCTACTGGGTCTCGGAAGGCTAAGCTTTTGCTCCTTTCTCTATAGAAATTTCAGCCATAACTCTCGGAGGTGGAGGTATCAGTGGTTTTATTTAGGAGGGGATTTACAGATTAGACCCATCCACATGGTCCACTTTATGGAATGGAAAGGACCCTCCGGTCATCTACTATATTGTTTAAAACAATTTCAGCTTTATTTTCTGACTCACACTCCATGTACAAATGATGTCATGATGTATACTAGTTTAGTACTCAAGGAGAACATTGATTTTTTCACTGAGAATGTGTTTTGATGTAACTGGTATTTTATTTTTTATGAAACACTATTGATGCATAACTTGACTGGTGTTTACTGTGTTTTGATATATTGTACAGAATTAATAGTGGATGATAGCCTACTGCCTGGGGAGTTCTATACATGTATAGTAATTTGGGGCCCCTCAGACCTCCTCCACTTCCCACAATGCTTTGCAGGCAACAGGTGTTAATTAGCCACCATTTTGTTTCATCCAGTTGACTCACAGATTTCCATTTGCCATCAGGTCTGCACATGTGAGTTTCAATCAGCAAGCTTTTTTGCCTGAGGAAGGCCCATTGGGCCGAAACGTAGCTACTCAGAGCTTGCATAATAGTTTTGTTGTATATATGTAAATAATTTTTTTAACCTTTTATTAAACCAGTCAATTTTTCAACACTTCTCATGGTACATTCCTTCAGTTTTTTTACCCAATAGTCCATGGGTTTTTTGAAATCCAAAAATGCCCTGGCCACCCAACCATAGAAGAGACCATTGGTCGTGGGGCTCCCGTGGAAACAACTTGGAAACCCCACATCACCGCAGGGGCCCAGAAGATTCACAGTGGGGACGGGATCATGGCTCACAGCGTGGACATCGAGGTACGACACCAGACGATTGGCCTCCACCTCAGAGGGAGCCCACGTATGCGGAGGTGGCCGGAAATGACTGCCACGGGACATGGACGCGGGATGCACGTCGTGGGGCAGCACGACTTGGACCTCCGGTCTGGGACAGTGTGGAGACCCGGGAATCCACTCTCCATTGGGGACCAACAGCCCAAGGGCATCGAACCAATAACCATCACTTCGATCCTCACCCCCCTCAGTACAACAACAGGAGGGCCGAGAGACCTGTCAATCAGCAACAACACCAAGACCGTGAGGAGCCCATCACACGCAGAGGTACCGACGCAAGAGGCACACGTAGGGATGAACAGAGACCCCGTGAACCTGAGCCCCCTGACCCAGCCTTCAGTTCCAGGGTTAGGCTGTTCTTTAAACTTATTAAGGCTATACATCACTTAAAGAATATCACATCTGGAGTGCCGCCTTCTCTGATGAGACTCAAAGTTCATCTGGCAGAGGTCATCAAACCAGCCATGAACTGCCCTAAAACGCAGGATTGGATTTGGGCCAACGCAGAAAATTGGTCATATACCACGGCGGTGGTTCTGAGGGACCATTATGAAGAGATCATTCACAATATTCAAACGGAACTGACTGGAGAATTTGAGGGCAATATTTGGGCTCCGTTTGAAATTGCAGTGAAATGGTCCAAGAGGAACTTGGGCAGACGGCTACTCCAGACTACTTTGAATCAAGCAGAGAATCTGCTGATAGAGGGCTTCTCGTCTGACCCTCCCACTGACCTGCCCGAGCCACCAGGAAGACCGGGCCAGCGATCCGGGGTGACAGGGTCCCTATCATCTCGACCTCGGGACTCCACGGGCCCACAACCAGTAACCCGTGGATCGCCCCCTAACCACTCTTCGCCAATTCCTGGTTGTTCGACTGATTCTCCAGTACGACCACCACCACTGAGGGGACCATCATTAAACAAACCAGAGGGAACAAGAGGTACGGTATCAGCAAACTTGCTGATGAAGGAATTCTCGGACCCCCATGGTCCTCCAATACCAGGAGACCAGTGACCCAGAGGGTTGGGGCACTCTTCACCGGCTCCTGTCGGCCCTTCTGACCTTCCCTTACCACCCCAGCTACAGAGGGGTTCGTCACCTAATCCAACCAGAGGAACAAGAGTTTTTGCACCACTTCCCCAACGTCCACAGAACCAGAACAAAACCTATCGTGGAGAAACTGCAGGAGGAGACCCTGGCCTGAGACCCCCGGTCCCGACTGCAGCCCAGGTGCCTCCCCTGTTGCCCACCCAGGGGGATGAGAACGCAACCTTGGGATCAGCACCCACTCTAAAGGACCGGACGGAAGAGGTCACGGACGAAGAGATCGTGGAGATCTCTCTGGAGAGGGACCTAAGGAATCCTCCTACTACATCAGACTTGTTGGGAGACTTTTCTGCGGGATCAGAGGCCAGCAGGTCCAGCACTGAATTTCTGGATCTGGTTTGTGCTCCCTACTTGGAGGACCAGAGAACAGGAGCGGGACATGCTACACCAGGACTGAAAGAAGCTCTGACCTCACCGCGAAGACTAAGATCTACGGTCACGGGCACCAGTGCCCCTGCAGAGACCCCCTTGGGAGGTCCAGCACCCCATAAGGGTAAACAACAGATGGGAAGGCCGGTTACTATAGCGGGCCCTACAGCCCCTCCAGAGACCCACTTGGTGGACTCGGCCCCCCACAGGGGTAAACAACAGGTGGGAGGGACCAAAGTTACGGCAGGTACTGGGGCCCCTCCGGAGACCCCCTTGGGGGGCCTGGACCCTCAGAGGGGTAAACAACAGATGGGAGGGATGAAAGTCAATAAAAAAGTAAATTAAAAGTCCCCCTTAGT
This sequence comes from Garcialebias charrua, assembly GCA_038048925.1. NCBI lineage: Eukaryota > Metazoa > Chordata > Actinopteri > Cyprinodontiformes > Rivulidae > Garcialebias > Garcialebias charrua. Next base: position 8,420 of record JBBPBX010097970.1, read on the forward strand.
CGAATTACACGGGTGGGGGCTAATAATGTGATGAATTTGTCTAGGAGTTTTGTATTATCAGAGGCTTAGTCCTCTCTGTTAAACAAGGGGCTCTCATTTGTTCCTTTTGTGGAGATGGAGAACTGCAGTAGGCTGCAAACTAGATACGATGTACAAAGATACCACAGAAGTCTAAAATTAAGTTGTTTTTTTAAAGGGAAAAGTCTTAAATGTCCCCAGGGGGTATTCACGCTCCTTTTTGAGGAGATGTTTTAAGGAGTTTGAACTAGTCAGACCTCTTCAGGATACCCCTCTGCTACCTCTGGTTCTAACCTACTCAGATTCGGCATCGGGACTGGCTGGAATGATTAAAAATAATTTTAAAAATCTACAGACAGAAAATCAACTTCTCCCAAATCACAGAATGATTACTGCCTATAGAAATAAAAATTTGAAAGATTATTTGGTCCATGCAAAACTCAAACCTGATATAAAACCCAGTAATACTTGCCTTAAACAAAACAGGTGGGTTCAAAATAGATGGAACAAGACTGTTTATAAGACAGACAGCAGGGGACATCTTTATTCTAAAAACTGCTTATTTCTCATTTCATGTCAATTTTGCAAGAAACAATACAGTATGTGGGGGATTCTGATAAAGCACTCCGGACCACATTATCTCACATTCAGTTTAAGGTGCAAACACAATTAACGTTGGACTCCCTCCTTATTAAACATTTTATTTTGCATGGTTGGGAATCGGCTAGAGTCACTGTCCTACAGAGTAATATTTACTGGACAAGATCCCAGAGACTGGCAGCCTTAAATAAGTGGATACATAACCTAAACACAGAGACTCCACTGGGCCTCAATAGTATTTAGGAGTGACTGGATGGGTCGGGTCGGGGCCCTACTAATATGTGACTGGCCGTGGCAAAACCAGGAACAAGTCTCCCCTGGGTCATTTTGAGTTATTTACAGAATCTTAAAGTGTGGGTTCTAAGCTATCCGATGATGCCAAACACATGTCGCTCAAAAAAAAAATGAAGAAGATACAACCATTTCAATGTTGGCAATCTGCAAATAAGATTAGGGAGAAAACAGGCTTCAAAGTTTTGGAAGAATGTCCCTATTCCAGAAGCATTACCTGGGGGTGTTAACAATTGACCTAATTTGCGTTAACCCAACCCCCAGAACTGACTGTCAACACAGACTCTGCCTAGGAAGGTGTGCAGAATTTCAGCTTTGCTGGCAAATAGGGGTATGAATCTCTCAGTGTCTGGAGAATTGATTTGATTCCGATTTTTGGTATCACGATTCGATTCAAAATCAATTTTTCGATTCAGAAACAATTTTTGATTCAAAAATGATTTTTCTATTAAAATGGTCATAAATTTAGTTTCAGCTTTGTAACTGACAAGCTGAAAAGAATAAACAACAATGTAAACAAATGGAGCATTTATTTAAAACAATAATTTTAAACTGAGAATAACAACAATGTAAACAAATGGAACATTTATTTAAAACAATAATTTTAAACTGAAAACATTAACAACAATGTAAACAAATAGAACATTTATTTAAAACAATAATTGTAGGTTCTGTACTTTATCAAAGTTTTTGAATCATTTGATATTCATACCAAAAATACAAACAAATAATACAGGAATGCATTAAATGCTGTAACTTGAATTACCAGTACTGTATTAGGTTAGCTTAGTTGCCTGGATTCCTCTAAAACAATAAAATAAAAATATAGGAACAAATAATTCATCCATCCATCATCTTTAACCACTTCTTCCTTTAAGAGTCATGGGGCTCACTGGTGTCCATGTCCAGTCATCACTGTGCGAGAGGCGTGGGACACCTGGACAGGTCTCCAGTCCATCACATACAAATAATTCAAAATATACAGACAAAAACAGACTTCAGCCTACCAAAGTGTAGTAACCTTTAACTCAAGCATTATAAGAGGGGGACAATAATGCTGTCATTGCTGGTATCACTCAGCCCTCTGTGAATAGCAAACAACCATCAGGGTGCTAACGATCCATTGTTAGGCTGATGGTCCTCCATCATGTGAGCAGCTGGTTTCGGCTGTCATCAGCCAACTGGTTGATCCACTGTGAGAGGGTGTTAAGACTGAGCTGAATACCAGACTTAGCTTTTTTAGATTTTTGTACCTGGATTATTGAGCATGCATCAGGGTAAAATTAAACATGTTTAAAAATTGATTTTGGAGCATTTAGAATTGATTCTGAATCGCCAGGACTAAGAATCCAGAGTCTTTGAAAAATCTATTTTTTCCTACACCCCTACTGGCAAACTTCCTTTTGATCTTTAAAAAAACAACATTAATACAAAGAATTGTATTTTATGTTATTGTGACATGTTTTACACATTAATAATGTTGATTGTTTTGTTACAGCCCACCCCAAAAAATAAGGGTCACAACTAGTCAGTGGTGGGATGTAACTAAGTACAAATACTTTGTTACTGTACTTAAGTACAGTTTTCATGTATCTGTACTTTACTTAAGTAAAGTAATAAAATTACAGTAAGTAATAAATGTGGGTACTTTTACTTTTACTCCACTATATTTTACATGAAGTATCTGTACTTTCTACTACACTACGTTTCTATAATGTGTCACAAATAGAACTTCTTAGCAGCCCTGTATTGGAGAGTACCAGCTCTTTACTTGAGAGTAGCAGCCCTGTTGTACAGCATCATCGAAGTGACGAGGAATACTTACCGTCAAGCAGCTCACAGGAGAGTTCAGAAACACATTCACCACAATCCACTCACTCAAGTTCAGATGACAAGCCAGACTTTTACTTGGTTTGTTAGACAAAGCTTGCATTATTGCTTCAGCTAATATGTTGCAGCCGCTGTAAAACCAACAACTTGGAGACAATCAGAAGTACACGGGGCACAATGCTTATGGTACTTCTGAAATGCAGATTTTGTGATGACGTCACTACTTGGTACAGTCAGTCATACACAGGAAATATCCCGAAAGGAAACATTTTACTCTCATCAGCTATTCTCTGTAGTGGTGCTCTAGCCAGTAAGGTTCTGCGAATGTTCAAACATATGAACATGGCAGTCATCACACTTAGAACATTTTTTAGGCATCAGCAACAATATCTTTTTCCAACAGTTAAAACAGTCTGGAATTACTCACAAAGTTGTATGCTGGAATGTTTGCAAGCTGAACAAAGGCCACTTGCTTTAGCTGGAGATGGTCGTTCTGACAGCCCTGGACACAGTGCTAAGTATGGCTCATACACGATGCTAGAAGTTAATGTCAACGCCATCATCGATACACAGCTATTACAAGTAAGGAATGAATTGTTTTGTTAATTATTTTTTAAAGTTACTATTAGTAACAATCATTTGACAGAGAATGGAAACATAACTAATTATATTTTTCTTTAATGTTATGTCTTAGAGTAATGAGGTTGGTGGAGCCACTCACATGGAGAAAGAAGGACTGAAACGGTCAATTACATTTCTTGAGAACAAAGACCTCAAAATAGGAAAGATGATTACTGACAGGCATGTTCAAATAAGAAAATGGCTAAAGGACGAGAAGCCTGACATCGCCCACTTTTTTGACATTTGGCACATAGCAAAGTGTACGTAAAATGTCTTTAATAAAATGTATATGGTTTAGTATTGTTTATATTGACTTATGATTATTTAATTAATTAATAAATTTAATTTTCTCTGAAAATTTCAGCCCTGAAGAAGAAGCTGTGGAGTTTATCGAAGGAGAAGGATTGTAATCCTCTTTCAGACTGGGTCAGCAGCATAGTGAACCATCTCTACTGGTCTGTCATCTCAACCCCTCCTGACCAACCCGATCTTATCGTTTCTAAATGGCTGTCTCTGCTCGACCACATTGTCAACATCCACGAACACAATGATGAGCTCTTCCCTCAGTGTTTGCATCCAAGGCTTACCCGGAAAAAATGGCTAAAGCCAAGTAAGTTGTTCATATTTTATAGGTGAACATGTTTGTTTATTTATAAATAAGAATTTTATACATTAAATTTTTTAATTTTTGTTTAAAATGATGTACTTGCAGATTCCAAGATTATGGTCAGACTGGAAAATATTGTTTCTGCTAATTTGCTATTGAAAGACATCAAACAGCTGTCCGGACAACAACAGACATCTTCACTAGAAAACTTCCACAGCCTTTTGAATCACTTTGCTCCAAAGACATACGTGTTCTCCTACAAAGGTCAACTGTGCAGGTAATTAAACTAAATTATTGGCAAATACTAAATGTTGTAATAATTCCTAAATTAACATACTTAATCCCACAAATCATTATTTTAACAGAACATTGATGGCTGTT
>JBBPBX010097971.1:0-12766 GCA_038048925.1 Garcialebias charrua
AGAAAGACAGATGTACTCATCTCTTATAAGGCTGTTTCAAAAACAAAAATGTCACTCATTTTGATTCATTTGATTCATCTGCCTCCCCTCCCATTTGAACTGCCTTAACACTAAAACTTTCTCACATATTATCACTCAACACAAAGTTTTTAACACTAGACTCTGTGTCACCAAACGGGTTTTCACTAAACTCTCGGTCATGTGCTCATACAGTTTGCACTACTTCTCATACTTGCACTAATGTCTGTATTACATCACTGCCTATAATCATAATACTGTTTACATTCTCTGTTTACATTTATTAATACTGTTTACTTTTATTACTACTGCTTACATGTAATTACTACTGTTTACATTTATTTACACTACTCTAATATCTACACCACTGCTGGTACATATACAGTGTGCTCTGAACGGTCTTATTTAGGGATGCCCAATGTGCCTTACTGCATATGCCACTTTTTGCCTCTACAACAACATCAACTACTACCTCATACATATACTGTGTACATTGACTCATACGCTGCTTTGCCACTTTGCAAATGTCAATGCTAGAAACCTTTAGTTTATTTTAGTTATACTTTTTATACTCTTTTTTTATACCACTATGCAAAAAAAAAAAAAAAAAAAAAAAAAAAAAAACTCAGGACAGTGTTAGTTTTACTATTTTTATGCTTATGTCTATTATTATATGTTTCAGTGTTTCAATGTTTAGATGTTTACTGTTGCACCGAGGGACTGAGAGAAACGCAATTTCGGTCCTGTGTATGTCCTGCACTGTACATATTGCAGATCTGACAATAAAGTTGACTTTGACTTTGACTTTGACTTTGACTTATTTATCCATCCATATTCTTTAGTGATGTTTTGTAGACGTCTTTTTTCATCCTTCTCTGGAAATCAATTTATTTGAAGTCTTGTTCTTGGCTCTTATATGAAACATTTTGAACTACAGTATTATCTTTTAGTTAGGTTATGTCTGTGAGAATGCATTAGAAGTCTTAAATATCCTTTAAACTTCTTACTGCAATTATTCTTCAACCTCTAGAAAATCCATTCATCTTCCACAAGTTAGCTTAATTTATTCAGAGTTTGATTTAGAACCGTTCTTGTAAAAATTAGTCTTGACCTAAGTTTCAATACCTTTCATCTGAGATTGTTCAGTTTATTGAAAAACTGGGTTATTCTCTAATTTCAGATAATCTTGTGTGGTCAGCTTTCAGAAACTTGTTCATAATCTCGGTCTAGATTACCAACTGGTGTACACACCTATGCTTTCTGCAGGAGATCCATCACTACAGCTCTGGGCCCTGACTTAATCAGTTCCATAGTAATAATATCTGGGGTCACTACTTCTACAACTGTTTTGCATTTTGACCTTCACTTTTTACATGAATCAACTTTTAGATTTTTCGGATCCTCTAATTCATCACCTTCCAGTTTTTCATTTTTATTTTATTTACTTATTACCCATCCTGGTAATTTTACTGCAGTTTTCCAACTGTTCCTCTAAACCCTATATTTTTCTTTACTCTATTTCAACAAATCCTCTCAAAACATTCAGCTCATTAAATGGGATTTTTTTTGGTACTTGTTACTTCAGCTTTCTAGGAATAATTTTTGCCCTTTTGTTCCTCAATAGAAATGAATTTAGCCACATTTATTCAATTCCCATAAGTTTATTTCTGCAATTTTTTTCAGCTTTTGTCACCATTTCAACAACTAATTATTTTTTAATGCTAATTTGAACCTTTTTCAGTTGGTTTCACAATTATTCTGCACTTCACCCTTTTGTTTTAATTTTAGGAAAAATGTCTTCTCTTGGCAATTTTTTTTTCCTCTTGGCAAATTGTTAATGGACTGCAATTATATAGCCTTTTTAATCATCAAACTACTTGTGGGGCTCTCAGGCAGTCAGGAAGAGAGTTCCACAGGTGGGGGTCAGCAGCCACACTGAAAGCCCAGTCTCCCATGGTCCTTAATTTGGATCTCGGAATGTGAAGAAGATTACTGTTATGTGACCGCAGAGTGGATGAATATGGAACAAGAATGTCCTTTAGATAATCTGGTGAAGTTCCGTGTAAGCATTGATGTGTAAGAGCAGTTTTGTACTGAATTCTGTAGGCGACAGGAAGCCAATGAAGGTTATGGAGAATGGGCGTAATATGTTCAAATTTACGAACTCTCAACAAAATCCTTGCTGCACTGTTTTGAATATATTGAAGCTTCTGAAGGTATTTACCAGGGATTCCAATAAACAGGGAGTTGCAGTAGTCGAGCCTGGAGGAGACAAAAGCATGGACGAGCTTCTCAGCATCAGAAAAAGTTAGGGATGGGCGAAGTCTGGAGATGTTTCGAAGATGGAAGAAGCAAGTTTTAAACAGATGCTTAATGTGATTTTCAAATGTAAGATGAGAGTCCATTTTTATTCCAAGATTTGTAACAGAGGTGGAGAGGGGGATGTCTTGTCCAGAAAAGGAAATTGTTGTTATAGTAGATGTTTGTACCTGGTGAGGGGTGCCAATCAGTATGGCCTCAGTCTTGGAGCAGTTTAATTGAAGAAAGTTCTGATTCATCCATGCCCTTATTTCCTCCAGGCAGGTAGAGAGGGCAGTGAGTGAAGATGGAGATGACAATGGGGAAGATGAGGATGCTCCAGTCCTGATGTAAAGCTGTGTATCGTCGGCATAACAGTGAAAAGAAATGTTGAACTGATTAATAATTTGACCTAAAGGCAGCATGTAAAGGGAAAACAGCAGGGGCCCCAGAACTGACCCCTGAGGGACACCACAGGAGACACAGACTGTCTGGGACGTGGCGTTGCCAAGACTAACACATTCCAGCCTATTGGAGAGGAAAGATTTGAACCAGTCCAGGACAGTGTCACAGAGACCGACCTCCACATGAAGACGGTGGAGGAGGATACTATGGTCCACAGTGTCGAAGGCTGCAGTGAGGTCAAGGAGGACAAGGATGGAGGGAGAACCAGTGTCAGCAGCCATGAGGACATCATTGGTAACTCTCAGCAATGCAGTCTCAGTACTGTGAGCTGCTCGGAAGCCAGACTGAAACTTCTCATACAGGGAGTGTTGTTGTAGGTGGTCCTGCAACTGAGCAGCAACTGCTTTCTCCAGGACTTTAGACAGAAAAGGGAGGTGTGAAATTGGGCGATAATTTGAAAAAATGTCGGGATTCAAATTAGATTTTTTCAGAAGAGGCATAACGATGGCAGTTTTTAGAGGCAGTGGAACATGACCAGATTGTAGAGACGGATTTATTTGAGTGATTAGTGGGCTTATTGCAAAGTGATTGGATGGTACATAGTCTCACTGATGAGGCTCAGAGCATGCAAATGTGCATATCTGAAAGCTTCGACGCAATAGTCTACCCTTGCAAGACGGGGTGTGGGAGAAAATAAAAGTCGTCGTTTTAATCCAATAGATGAGTTCAAGTTCAGAGTTCATGTATTGCAATTCATGCAATAAAGTAAAAAATAAAAAATTTAGTGTGTTCAACATAGCCTATATTTCAGATTCTTTAAAACGTCAGTTTATATGAAGCCATGAAATAACCCAAACAGTCTCAACAAAACTGTATGCAGATGATAAACTTCAAAGTTATCACCAACACTGGAATATTCTCGACATACAGAAAAATCCTTCCAAAAACCCATGGTTTTGAAAAACTAGTCTCTGAGGGAATGCACAAGTGCCCACTGCATTGCACAATAAATTTTTAACCTTAAAATGAGTGGAACAATTTAGCATTAGCAGCATACCAATAATTCATTTTAGGTTAAGGTTTTAGTACCATAATCGTGAAAAACAATGGCCCAACAAACACAAAAATATGTTCACATCTATGCCTGCATTCTTCTGTGTATGCAAAGACCAGTCAATTTCTTTGCATTTAACGTTTATTACAACGGTGCTTGACAAAGTTTCCCCTCCCCACACCTCAGAGATTTGGGTTGAAAATCTTGCCCATGAAAAGTATACTCTCGGTACGTCGTTCAATAATCATCAATATGAAAGGACTATTAAACTTCAAAGCTGGCTTCAGGCAAGCAGAATCAAAGACAGCGTTTCCTGTAGCAGCGGCAGCAGTGGCTCCTGCCTCGTCAACATCCAGGGCAGATTGGTGCACAACCTACCAGCACAACAGAGTGAGCTCAAATATGGACAGAGTGAAAAGAAGACTGTACATTTTCTGCCATACCTCTGATGTTAGGTTTCGTTGTTCATTTTTAGAAATACCACTCAGATTTGCATGAACATACATGTCTGAAATTCCCATTTTCTTCAGCACATCATTCAGGGTGTAGGAAGTCTTGATGGAAAACTTGGGAATATAAATGCCACAATCCCTAAAAAAATAATAATAATAATAACAATAGTAAAAAGAGCAAGCTTAAGCAGCAAACCTTAAGAGCAATATGTACGCCATTACCTAGACTCTGTCACGTTCAGCCATTCAGTAACATGAGTGGGACTGATCATGTTCTCCAGAGTAGTCATATTATCAGGCATCAACAGCAGCATGGAGAAGAAGTTGCTGAAGGGAAGGTGGAGGACAAATGTGCTGATTTCTTCATCAAAAGTATAAAAGTGCTTTTCTATTTTCATCATCTGGACTGGAACCTGGAAAAATAAGGGTTAAAATATATTAAAAAAAATAAGGCACTGCAGATCATGTACAAGTAGTACCATTTACAAGAAGGTATGCATTTTCAGCACAGTGCAATTCCAAACCTTATTATTTTCATCCACATTGAATTCATCCAACTTTGTCAGAGCAGGATCAAACCCAATCGGCCACTTTCCTGTTTGAAAGTGAGCAGAAACCAACTTATTGGTGGCAACAAAAACATTTTAAAAAGTAAATACTGTACACACCTCATTAGTGCCTTTACCTTTGTAGTAAATGTAGTTGGAGAGATACAAGACTGTGCTTGAATTCAAGCCATCTACCAGCTTGTTGATCCTTCCATTGGTCTTGTCTTTAACATACTTATTGATCGCATTGACAGAATCTAGGGCTTTGGTGAAATTGACACTGAAGACCAGAAAGTTCATTCTCAATAGTCCAGGTATCAAATCCGCTCATTCTCAATCAGTTCATCTGGACAGTTTCTTTTTAGTAGAGAAACGTTTCACCCTCACTCCAGAGGGCTTCGTCAGTCAGAGCAGTCCAAAGCAAACTGAAGCTACCCCACCAAGTAAACAACTTAAGTGGACCAACCAGTTTGCTGTAGCCAAGATGGTTTCTGGGGGCTTGTCCCTCGTCGACTCCTCCCAGGCAGGCAGACATGTCCAAAGTGGTTCAAGACCAGAAAGTTCATTCTCAATAGTCCAGGTATCAAATCCGCTCATTCTCAATCAGTTCATCTGGACAGTTTCTTTTTAGTAGAAACGTTTCACCCTCACTCCAGAGGGCTTCGTCAGTCAGAGCAGTCCAAAGCAAACTGAAGCTACCCCACCAAGTAAACAACTTAAGTGGACCAACCAGTTTGCTGTAGCCAAGATGGTTTCTGGGGGCTTGTCCCTCGTCGACTCCTCCCAGGCAGGCAGACATGTCCAAAGTGGTTCAAGACCAGAAAGTTCATTCTCAATAGTCCAGGTATCAAATCCGCTCATTCTCAATCAGTTCATCTGGACAGTTTCTTTTTAGTAGAAACGTTTCACCCTCACTCCAGAGGGCTTCGTCAGTCAGAGCAGTCCAAAGCAAACTGAAGCTACCCCACCAAGTAAACAACTTAAGTGGACCAACCAGTTTGCTGTAGCCAAGATGGTTTCTGGGGGCTTGTCCCTCGTCGACTCCTCCCAGGCAGGCAGACATGTCCAAAGTGGTTCAAGACCAGAAAGTTCATTCTCAATAGTCCAGGTATCAAATCCGCTCATTCTCAATCAGTTCATCTGGACAGTTTCTTTTTAGTAGAAACGTTTCACCCTCACTCCAGAGGGCTTCGTCAGTCAGAGCAGTCCAAAGCAAACTGAAGCTACCCCACCAAGTAAACAACTTAAGTGGACCAACCAGTTTGCTGTAGCCAAGATGGTTTCTGGGGGCTTGTCCCTCGTCGACTCCTCCCAGGCAGGCAGACATGTCCAAAGTGGTTCAAGACCAGAAAGTTCATTCTCAATAGTCCAGGTATCAAATCCGCTCATTCTCAATCAGTTCATCTGGACAGTTTCTTTTTAGTAGAAACGTTTCACCCTCACTCCAGAGGGCTTCGTCAGTCAGAGCAGTCCAAAGCAAACTGAAGCTACCCCACCAAGTAAACAACTTAAGTGGACCAACCAGTTTGCTGTAGCCAAGATGGTTTCTGGGGGCTTGTCCCTCGTCGACTCCTCCCAGGCAGGCAGACATGTCCAAAGTGGTTCAAGACCAGAAAGTTCATTCTCAATAGTCCAGGTATCAAATCCGCTCATTCTCAATCAGTTCATCTGGACAGTTTCTTTTTAGTAGAAACGTTTCACCCTCACTCCAGAGGGCTTCGTCAGTCAGAGCAGTCCAAAGCAAACTGAAGCTACCCCACCAAGTAAACAACTTAAGTGGACCAACCAGTTTGCTGTAGCCAAGATGGTTTCTGGGGGCTTGTCCCTCGTCGACTCCTCCCAGGCAGGCAGACATGTCCAAAGTGGTTCAAGACCAGAAAGTTCATTCTCAATAGTCCAGGTATCAAATCCGCTCATTCTCAATCAGTTCATCTGGACAGTTTCTTTTTAGTAGAAACGTTTCACCCTCACTCCAGAGGGCTTCGTCAGTCAGAGCAGTCCAAAGCAAACTGAAGCTACCCCACCAAGTAAACAACTTAAGTGGACCAACCAGTTTGCTGTAGCCAAGATGGTTTCTGGGGGCTTGTCCCTCGTCGACTCCTCCCAGGCAGGCAGACATGTCCAAAGTGGTTCAAGACCAGAAAGTTCATTCTCAACCAGACCTTAATGAAGGAAAACTTCTTTAAGACATCCAGGTACTCAGGCTGAGGCTCAAACTGGTTGTCTACAAGCACAGCAGTAACTGACATGATGTCTTGTGCCTGTTCACTTTTAACAATTCTACAAAAGGCTTCGTCTACATCACTTGGGGACAGTTGGAAGTTGTTGAACCCCAGAACATTGAAAATCTGTTGGTAGGTCTCTTCTCGTGCCCCTACAGTACAAAGAGCTAAGATCCCAGATACAGCAATAGGTGAGAAGAAGACATTTTTGCCTTGGGAGTCAGAGAGTCCTGATAATTTCCTGTACAGACTGAAGGCAAACTCTTTGTTGGCTGATAACACCATTGCTAATAATCCATTGTTGAAGTGGTCCACTGTTGTGTTTTGGACATGGCATGGATCATGAGCACCTCTTCCCACACAGATCACTGCTGACAAGATCCAGAGAACCACTGCTGCACGAATCATGGTGATCTGAAACATCAATGCATAAATGCAGTGGTTTTTTTTGTTGTTGTTAAATTGCATTTGTCACAGCAATACTCATGGAGAAATAGTAAAATCTTTAATGTATTGGTTTCTTCATTTGAAAAAAAAAGTGCAAGTATGACAAATTTATCTCAAGTTACTTGATAGTTCAAAGTGCTGGGTTACACAGAAATTGTTTACAATTTAGATTTGATCTGTCTGGTTTAAATATATCAGAACCAGGTTAGCTTCAACACATCTAGTCAAAAACTGTGCTCACCATATATTTAAAAATAAGACTTAAATGATGACAGCTTAAATCTGTTCAAGCTTTGTTTGTGTAGGTACCCGAATTCTTGAAACCCTCTTGACTTAACATTAAAAATTCATTCATTCATTCATTCATTCATTCATTCATTCATTCATTCATTCATTCATTCATTTGAGAATAAATCCAAACATCTTACCATCAAACATGTAGAGCTGATGAAATGATGAGGAAACAAGACCCTACTTATCAAAACACTGTGTAACTCAGCCAACCAGACACAGGTGAAAAACATCAAGACAATCAAAAGAACAGCAAAAAGGAGGGAGACTGAGATAAGAAGATTGTACCGTGGTTGACAAATGATTGTAATAAAGCAATAAAATCAAGAATTAAAGCCTTTAAAGTACAGTACTTAAAAGTAATCCGATATACCAGAATCTTATTGAATATAAACGAGAACAAGCAATGGTTAGGAAGATAATTAAGGAAGAAAAGAGGAAAGATTGGAGGAACTTTTGGGATAGGGAGACCGGGTATGGTTGTAACATGGGGAGAGTTGTAACACCACCAGTTCCACCAATCAGGGATAAGAGTCACATGATCATTTCAGTGTTTACCCGCTTCCTCCACAATACCATATTGTGATTGTCAAGGCTGGAAACAGGCACATGCAGATACTAAGGAGAAAAAACTGATTTTGAGGTAAGAAAGTAAACTTTTTGACCATGACTATATTTTGTTTAGTACTTATACTGTTGCAGATAAAACCAAATGACTTACATTAGATGAAAGTGTAATTTCTCAGGCAAAATGTGATGCATTTTCCCGTGCTAATTTCAAACCACTATGCTACTACAGCTAGCTAAACATGGCTGACAGGGTTGGGGTGGGTTGTAACACATATTTAGGCCTTATATGGCATTACTGTATATGGCATTATATTATATATATATTGATTCTTTAGTTTGTAGCAGGTCGCTGTAAATGAGTCCACGAGGCTCAATGAGATTTACCTGACTAAATAAAGGTTGAATGAAAATTATATTTAGGCATTATAGGCCTACATGTTAAGGAAGTTTGTTCTAGTAGAATAATTTACACACATGCACACACACAAACAGTATATTTGAGTTATGGTCAGTCACAGAGAGAGAGACATTGTTCTTGTATTGTTCTTTTAATTCAGTAAACCTCTTTTTGAAGCATATCACATGGTGTGGCCTCTGTTTTTGCTTCTTTTGTCTAATTGTTACAACTTACCCCAGCAGGTGTTACAACCTACCCCGGTAGCGGGGTAGGTTGTAACAAAGGACCACCATGTATTTGACATGAACTCATGAGGTCTGTGATATTCTTGCAGAGGTTTGAATTGGTGCCATTTGTAGTCAACAAATGTGGGTATTTTGTATAAAAGTTTGAAAACTCTATCTCAAAAATTCTGTGAGTTAAAGGTGCTGGAGCAAAAAGTGTTACAACCATACCCGGTCTCCCCTACAACTGGGAGTGAAACAAAAATGGAAAAAAATCGGAAAGTAATTAAAAGAATGAATGGTATTAATAAGACTATGTTCAAGCATAAAGGTGTCCAAATGTGCTCTTGGCACCAGGACACCCTAGGCTGCAGTTCGATGATCGACTTTGTTGTCGTCTCATCTGATCTGCAGCCGCATGTCTTGAACACTTGGCTGAAGAGGGGGCAGAGCTGTCCACTGACCACTACCTGGTGGTGAGTTGGCTCCGATGGTGGGGGAGGATGCCGGTCAGACCTGGCAGACCCAAACCTATACATAGTTCCCACACACGTGACCAGTATTGCGCAATACCGGGTTTTTTGCCACTCGTAAAGGCGGAAATGGCGGACAAACCGACTCGAGCTACCAGAGCCAAATACAGTACTAGCTTGACCAAGGCACAAGAGCTAGATATCTGCAAAAAATAGCAGTGGTCGGAGTTGAATGAGTTGGAGGAAAAAATCATGGCAGACGATGCGGACAACTTGTCACCAAGAACTTACTCTGATATTGTTAATTATTTAATTACTACAAGGAGTGCACAACGAGGAGCTTCACAGCTTTAAATCCATGGATGGATGCTTATACTCAGTGACAGATTTGTGAAGGACGTCCAAATCTTCATGTTAACAACAGTTCTGGTGACTGGCAGAGTAAGTGATTACAATAATATACATGTACATGTCCCTTGTAGCTACAGCAGCTAAGCTAATCTTAGCTACATTAAACATTGGTTTGGTTATTTACTGCGTGCTAAGCTCACGTAGCTTGAGATACAGTAAATATCAGCGATTTTTAACGTAACAAAGATTAGCTTAGCTAATGTAACTTGTGCCACATTATATATCAGCCATGTTTACTTTATTAAAAAGCTACAGCTAAGCTAATCTTTGCTACGTTAAAGATCGTTGTATATATCAATGATGTTGTACAAGCTACTTCAGCTTACCTTATATAACTTGCACCACAGTAAAGATGAATGATATTTCTCACATTACATTATTTATTTAGCCTATGACTGCCTTTCATACTTAAATTAGTGTTAACAAAATAAATTATTTGTAATTATTGCTCACTCAAAGTATTTAACGTTTTACAGTAAATGTCATTGATATGACAAGAAAGTTCATTCTCAATAGTCCAGGTATCAAATCCGCTCATTCTCAATCAGTTCATCTGGACAGTTTCTTTTTAAAAAAAAACTGTCCAGATGAACTGATTGAGAATGAGCGGGTCATTGATGTGATTTATTTTCCACTATGATCTGCCTTTGTTAACAAAGTTAGTGGTGAAAAGTTACAATTTGGTAACTCCTTTTAATCTATTGGTTAAATGTTGCTTTAAACCCTGAAAGCATTTTAATTATTTTCCTCCTTTGTGTTGTATTTCTGCACAAGGTGAGTTCAGGAGATGGATGAAGCTCCAGTTGGTCCAGAGATGGATGAAGCTCCAGTTGGTCCAGAGATGGATGAAGCTCCAGTTGGTCCAGAGATGGATGAAGCTCCAGTTGGTCAAGAGATGGATGAAGCTCCAGTTGGTCAAGAGATGGATGAAGCTCCAGTTGGTCAAGAGATGGATGAAGCTCCAGTTGGTCCAGAGATGGATGAAGCTCCAGTTGGTCAAGAGATGGATGAAGCTCCAGTTGGTCCAGAGATGGATGAAGCTCCAGTTGGTCCAGAGATGGATGAAGCTCCAGTTGGTCAAGAGATGGATGAAGCTCCAGTTGGTCCAGAGATGGATGAAGCTCCAGTTGGTCCAGAGATGGATGAAGCTCCAGTTGGTCAAGAGATGGATGAAGCTCCAGTTGGTCCAGAGATGGATGAAGCTCCAGTTGGTCCAGAGATGGATGAAGCTCCAGTTGGTCCAGAGATGGATGAAGCTCCAGTTGGTCCAGAGATGGATGAAGCTCCAGTTGGTCCAGAGATGGATGAAGCTCCAGTTGGTCCAGAGATGGATGAAGCTCCAGTTGGTCCAGAGATGGATGAAGCTCCAGTTGGTCCAGAGATGGATGAAGCTCCAGTTGGTCCAGAGATGGATGAAGCTCCAGTTGGTCCAGAGATGGATGAAGCTCCAGTTGGTCCAGAGATGGATGAAGCTCCAGTTGGTCAGAGATGGATGAAGCTCCAGTTGGTCCAGAGATGGATGAAGCTCCAGTTGGTCCAGAGATGGATGAAGCTCCAGTTGGTCCAGAGATGGATGAAGCTCCAGTTGGTCCAGAGATGGATGAAGCTCCAGTTGGTCCAGAGATGGATGAAGCTCCAGTTGGTCCAGAGATGGATGAAGCTCCAGTTGGTCCAGAGATGGATGAAGCTCCAGTTGGTCCAGAGATGGATGAAGCTCCAGTTGGTCCAGGGA
Organism: Garcialebias charrua; assembly: GCA_038048925.1. NCBI lineage: Eukaryota > Metazoa > Chordata > Actinopteri > Cyprinodontiformes > Rivulidae > Garcialebias > Garcialebias charrua. The sequence continues at coordinate 11,543 of JBBPBX010097971.1, forward strand.
TGGATGAAGCTCCAGTTGGTCCAGGGATGGATGAAGCTCCAGTTGGTCCAGGGATGGATGAAGCTCCAGTTGGTCCAGGGATGGATGAAGCTCCAGTTGGTCCAGAGATGGATGAAGCTCCAGTTGGTCCAGGGATGGATGAAGCTCCAGTTGGTCCAGAAGTTGTGTGCAGTCATGCACCACAGCAACAAATGAGTGAAAATATAATTTCTATAAATAAATCTGCTTTTGAAGTACATTTGGTGTTGCTGTGAAACAGGCATTGCTAAATGAACGTGTGCTTACCTTTATTTGAATAAAACAGTTGCACTAAGTTTCACCTTCTTTATTTCAATAATTAAGATACGTTGTTTAATGTCCAATAATGAGAAGTAGTTCTATTGCACATAAATAAAACATAGATGTAGTGATTGTTGTTTGGTAACTTACCAGTGTTTTATTGACATGTACAAAACTAAAAAACATGCATGTTGCTGTATAGTTCCTCATCCAGGAGACTGATAAAATTCAGAGTAAAAGCTATACTGTAATTATAAATTCAAAACAGTTGAAACTGAATATGAGAACTGTGGGTGATTTTATGTCTTTTAATGAAAATGATTTGACTACAGAACAAATACCAGATCAAAAACACTCTTCAACAGGGAATGATGGAGCCGAGCACAGTTTCTGATTTTAAACAAACTAGAACAGATTCCTCGTCATGTGGGACCACCTGATCCAGAACTGGACCCAGATGGATGGAACTCAGCCCTTCACTAGTCTGTAACTTAAAAAAAAAGATTAGTAGACATTGTCATGTTTGCATCACAAAGTCTAAAATAAGACTCCAAGTTTGCTACTCAAAGTAGAAAAAATAAATACAGTTGCTCCAAACATTTTTACTCATTCATAGTGTTCAAATATTATGCATATTATATACAATGTGTGTGTATCATGCATATACATATACTGTACAGAATGTATGTACAGTATGTATGTATATACTGTATATACAGTGTGTATACATACACATACGCACAGTGTATGTATGTACTGTAAATGTATTACACACATGTGTTTATATTACAGTATTTATTGACAGATTTGTTTAGTAAATAACAGATATTTACTCACATTTCAGTACAATTTTAGCTTCATCTGCATTTTTCTCTTATTTTACTCACGTCATTATTTTAAATGTGCTTTTATAACTCTGGTTTAATGACGGGTCATGTTTTGAGA